>PITA01024610.1:0-25962 GCA_004023965.1 Spilogale gracilis | reverse complement strand
AAAAGGTCATTGGAGAACAAAAGAGACCAAATACTCTCATGGAGTGTACATACTGGTCAGGGTAAGATAGGCAATAAACAAACTAACGAAAGACTGAATCTGTCAAAGAGTGACAAGTACTTTGGAAAAAAATAAAACAGTGAAGTGGGATAGGAGTGCCAGAGGGGGGTGGTAGATGACTATTTTATATAGTGGGCATAAGAAGGGAACACTTGAACACAGACTCTGACAAAGATGAGGCCTGAGCTGTGTACACAAACAGTGGAGGAGAGCTTCATGCAGAGGGAATAGCAGTTAACAAATCCCAGAGGCAGGAATAGGCAGGCCATTGGAGGGGAGAATAGAAAGAGATGAGGACAGGGAAGAGTTGCAACTATAGCTGATCAGGTGTATAAGGTCTTATGGATTATTCCAGAGACCACTGTAAGTACAAAATATTTGGGTTAGAAAATCTAATAGTGCAAAAATGTCAGTGGTTCTTTAATTTCAAGTTTTAATATAAATACGTTGAAAAGCCTTGATAATAATGTAGTTTAAGAAAACTGTAGTATAAGAAAAGACAGATCAAAGAATAATAATTTTTTTTAAGTCCAGAACAGTCACAAACCCAGTATCAGTAAGATCTAACATATATACAGTCATAATAACCTGTCAAATCATCAGGGAAAAGAAGACAGTCCAATAAGAAGCTGGGATGATCATTAGCAATTTGGAAAAAGTAAATATACAATATGGATTCCTAGTAGATTAAAGAGATAAATGAAAAGATAAGAACTAGAAGAATAGGTAAAGGAATTCTGTGTAAACTTTGGGCTGGAAAGATCTGTCTGTGCATCATACTGAAGTCAGAACCCTTAAGAGAAGATTGGAAGTGTCCATGGTGCCCCGTTTATCCATGTATGTTCTAGGGAGCCCTAGTTCTGAGAGTTGTTAGTAGATGTTTCATTGAAACACTTACCATTGTCAAATCATTGCAGGGAAACCTAACAAAAATGTAATTCTTTATTATAGGTGCTTTCAGCATCATTAAAATGTTAATGTATACCATGACTGAGAAAGATTAAGAACATTTTTACAGTAGAAATCATTTCTAAACATGTTTGACCAAAAAATTGGTTTGGGGGAGGTACAGAGTTACACTCTGAGTAAAACATTTTGGAAAATTGGAACCTCATAAAAATTTTAAAGATCAAAAATGTAAAGACATGTGGAAGTAGACAAAATAAATTGGTGAAACATATATGTAAAATATTTCAATAAAAAAGTGGGCAAATAGGCAAATCACGAAAGAGCAGAAAAGACCAATAAACTTAAGAAAACTCAGGCCCATGATTAGCTAAAGAAATAGAAATTAAAATGTGATAATCCTTTTTTGGTAAATTAAATAGGCAAAAAAAATGAAGATAGAAGTATGATCCCAAAAAACAAAACCCACCTTTATGAGGATGTGTCAAAGGGAAGAGGAGCCAACTGAAAGGGCTCCCAAAGGGTAAACTGGAAAATTTTGAGCAACAAAATAAACTAATATTGGATTATAACCCAAAGTGTAAAATAAATATCTATGAGTCTACCTCTATGAATAAATGGCCCAGTAAATTAATAAATGGGAAAGAAGAGAAAGTTTCCTGTGCAGAAAAATTTCAAATAATTTATGTAAATAACCGAAGGAGGTAGCACATAAATTCCCACACTTTAAGGGTCATAATGATATCCTTCCAAAAGTACACTGTGGATAGGGAGTGGGGGAAGAATAGCATAGTGAAGAAACCTGACAGACACTACCTCATTGATTAAGGTCCATATCAAAAGTCATTAATTCTGATGATAGTATAGACCCTTAATATGATGGGAAGAAAATGGCACTTTACTTTCTCAAAAACCATAGCCTCAGTCTAATCATAAGAAAAACATTGGAAATACTCCAATAGAGAGGTATCATACAAAATTCTTTATCACTACTCCTCAAAAATAGTCAAGGTCATCAAAAATAAGGAAAGTCTGGGATACATCACAGCCAGGAGGCACCTAAAGAGACATGACAACTACATGTAATGTGCTATCTTAGATGGGATCCTGAAACAGAGAAAGGACATTATGGAAAACTAAAGCAAGCCTTACGGTCATACTGCAAAATATAAATGCATCAAAGCAATACATTGTACATCTTTAACCTTCAAATGCTGTATGTTGATTATATCTCAATTTCAAAAAAAGACTAAGATAAATAGATTTCATAAATGTATACATATTTACTGTGGTATCTACTTTAAAAGAGATAAAAAGAAAGCATTTTGAAATCAAGCTGGAAAACCATAACAAACTATAAGTGCTGTAGAAAAGAAAAAAAGGGAATACATAACAGCAAATACATTTTAAAACTTAAAAATCCTCTATAACCCAATTGCACAGCCATTGCACATGAACACAATTTATTTAAAGTCACAAACATGGCAAGCTTGCTATTTTGTATTCTATTGTTCATTTTATTATGAATATTTTCTACTTTCTACCTGTCTCTGGACTTAAGCTATTGTCATGAATTCAAGGTATTCTATCATATTGATGTACCACACATTTTAAATCGTTCTAATGTTGGACATTTCAGCTATTTCTGTTTTGTTCTATTATAACATAGTTGAGAATATCTTACATGCATTTGGAATTTTAAAAATCATTATTAAATAAGTTTATTGGGAAGAATTCCTGGGACTGGTACTTTTATGGCTTTTCCTGTGTGTTACCATGTTGCACTACTCCCAATATTTTTTTTTAAGATTTTATTTATTTGACAGAGAGAAACACAGCTAGAGAGGAAACACAAGCAGGGAGAGTAAGAGGGGGAGAAGCAGGTCTCCTGCAAAGCAGGGAAACCGATCCGGGGCTCGATCCCAGGACCCTGGGATCATGACCTGAGCCAAAGGCAGACGTTTAATGACTGAGCCACCCAGGCACCCCTATATTACCCCCAAATCTTACCAATGTACAATGCAACCCACAATAAACAATACAATTTTACTGCAAAAAAAATAAAGAATTCTTAATAAGCTATAAGCTTTAGTTAATAATAATGTATCCATATTGGTTCATTAATTATAACAAATGTATCATACTAATATATTAACAGTAGGAGAAACCAGATGATATGAGAGCTCTCTGTACAATCATCTCAATTTTTCTGTAAATCTAAAACTGCTCTAAAAAACACAAGAAAACAAAAAGCCTACCCAGTGTTGGCAAGAAAGTGCTGGAATAGCCACTCTCATGACCTGTCAGTGGTATTACCCCTCTGTGGCATAATTTGGGAACATGCGTTCTAAACAGTAAAAACGTATGCACAGCATATTCTGACTGAGCAAGTCCAACTCTACCCTAAGAATAGGGACTGTGTGAAAAGATTGAGCTACAAACATGACTGTGACTGTATTTTTATAATGGCCCAAAGAAACAACTTAAAAGCTTTTGGAAGCGGCTAAGCATAAATACACTATAGTACATTTATATGATGACATGTTATCTCATTAAATATCACACTGGACAAGAATGTATAAAAGAAAAATTAGATGGAGGAAAAGCAGGTTACTAATAATATGCTATGAATCCCACTGTATTAAAAATAATATATTTAGGGGCGCCTGGGGGGGTCAATAGGTTGAGCATCTGCCTTGGCTCAGGTCATGATCCCAGGGTCTTGGATTCTAGCTCCGTGTCGGGCTCTCTGCTCAACCGGGAGTCTGCTTCTCCCTTTCCTTCTGTGCTCTGTCTCAAAAAATAAATAGAATCTTTAAGAAAAGTAATATATTTTTCCTTGTATGAAAATCTCGGTTCTCGGCGGCGCCTGGGTGGCTCAGTTGGTTAAGCCACTGCCTTCGGCTCAGGTCATGATCCCGGAGACCCGGGGTCGAGCCCCGCATCGGGCTTCCTGCTCGGCGGGAGGCCTGCTTCTCCCTCTCTCAATCCCCCTGCTCGTGTTCCCTCTCTAGCTGTGTTTCTCTCTGTCAAATAAATAAAATCTTTAAAAAAAAAAAAAAAAAAAAAAAAAAAGAAAATCTCGGTTCTCTAGGACTTCACTTACATCGGTGAACAAAATGATGAGTGAGAGAAGAGCTGGAGATTAAGAGAGAGAGGTAGTGGTGAAGCTGGGCAGATCAGGGGCACCTAGGAGATGGTTGTAAGAATTAGGCTTTCATTCAGAGTGAAAAGTGAAGACAACGGTGGGTTTTGAGACGAGAAGTGATTTGTTCTGACTTTCCCTTAAAAAGGCTGTCCTGGGCTCCTCTGTTGATAGTAGACAGTAGGGGTAGAGACATACAAGTAGGGAAACTGTTAGGAGGTCACTGTAACAATTTAGATGGAAAATATGGATGGCTTAAAGTGCACAAAGAGAAATGAAAGGAATGAGCTATATCAAAATATTATGAGAATGGATTTGGTGGGGGGAGGAACAGGGTTCTGTGCTTTTCTGTATTCTAAAAAGAAAAAAATATATTTTGGTATACATACATATGGCTTTTTAAAACTGCTTATTTTGAGAACATTGTGGACTCACATGCTGGAATATTTGGAAGGAAAAGCTCCTTTTGTTACACAGTTCTTAGTATAAACTGCTGCTATGAACTGCTATGAACCGTCTCGATAAATGTGTGCCCTTCCCCCCTCACCCCACCCTGACTCTTCTAGGATAAATGGACAACTAGTAGCTCTAAAGGTCATCAGCATGAATGCAGAGGAAGGAGTCCCATTTACCGCTATTCGGGAAGGTAAGAACCAAGAGATCTGTTTCCCAAGTCCTCAGTTTGGTAAAAAAAAGTGCATTGAGTCTGTCCATTCGACATCTTGCTTTTGATATTTCTAGAAGTAATAGTATATTCCAACTGTATTCTTCCTAATGGTTTTCAGAGTATATTTATACTATCATTTTACTATTTACTCTTGAGGAAGTTAAGGTTTATTATATTAGTTGCCCAAGACTATGAACTCAATGTGTATTCACTAAATACCCTTCATGTGTTTGGTCTCATGCTAAAGTGCTAGGGCTGTATCTCTATAATCCCAGACAAATCCATATAGAAGAGAAAAAATAATGCAAGCACACAAATTCTCAGTAAGTAATTTACCTAGAAATCATAAGTTTTTTTAGAAAGCATTTGAGAAACTCTTTGGGAAAGCATGAATTTTTATTGTTGTCTCTGTATGTTCTCTGTACCCTGGGCAGTGGAGCAGCTAAGTGAGGCATCTGGTATCAGATGGACTTGGGTTTGAATCCTAAATCTACCACTTACTATGGTGTGAACATGGATAGATTAGTTGACCTTAGACCTCATTTATTGCAGAAAGAGGATAATAGTACCTCTTTTATTGAGTTGTAATGAGAATATGCATCTAAAGCCCTTATCATGCTTTCAGAGTTCAACAAATATTGGATGTTATTATTCCATTCTTGTTCCTTTCCTTTAGTGATGTCTTATTCACTATCAAGATAACTAATAATTTATAATATAAAAATCAAGTAGCGGGCACCTAGGTGGCTCAGTCAGTTAAGCATCTGACTCTTGATTTCAACTCGGGTCTTAATCTCAGGGTTGTTTAAGTCCCACGCTTAAAAAAAAAATCAAGGAGGCAATATAATGAAAACAAATCATTAAAAATACAATTTATTAATCTTTTACATGAGCCATTTAAAATAAAATGATGACAGGATTGCTATCCATTTTAACAAAAACAAAACAAAACAAAAAACCCCAGAAATGGCTCTTCCTTTTATTTTCTCCCCTTTTAACTACTTTATTTTCCTCTTTTTTTGGAACACACACTATTTGCACAACATATTGCTGGGCCTTGTGAAGGATGAGAAGAAAAGCCCTGATCTTTGCTCTGTATCATTTTCAGTTTTAACAGAGTGAATGATTTAAGTTACAAGTGTTGTAATGGAGGTTAAAAAAAAAAAAAAAAAGACATAAACTAAGATGAGAACCAGCGAGTCTCAATGAGGCTAATGGAATCGGTAGATTCTGAACTGAGCGTGGAAGGATGGGTCATGCAAGCAGGCATGGAAAAAGCAATTTAGAAAATGAGTTTATAACTGAATTTGATGCCATTTTCAAAAGTCTTTTAGAGCCCCTGGGAAATACATCATCTTGAATTTGAGTAGAGGGGCCAAATGGCTGAGTAGAGGGGCCAAGGGGATTCCTCTTGGTAGGGTCAGGACATTCTGGAGGAAAGCAAGATTTTAAGTGTTTAATATAATGGAAGCTGCATTTACTAATGTACTTATTAGTGGTCCCCATGAAAGTATGATCAGATTTAGAAAGAGATGAGTGGCTAGGTTGAATGGTATTTCTGAACATAATAGAAATCCCCAGGTCACCAATATAATGGGAAAGTCTCTGGCCCAGCTTCACTGCATTTTCATGGTGTTGCCTTTGTGCATCTGAGTTTGCCTATTACATGAGGCCTGCCTCGCTCAGATTTTGTCCACAGCCAAGTTTTTCAGGTTGACATTTGACTCAGCAATGAAAAATTTTTTGCCAGTTTTGCTAACAGATGGCTCTCAGCATGGTTCAGAAAAGCTGAATCTATATTGTTCTGTATGGTGGATGTTTCTTTTATTGCATATTTACCAAGGACTTGCCTCTCCCTCCCAGGTGTTTGCAATTACATTTAGTATTCAACTGTGGACTTTCTGAGTTTGTTTTATGGACTTACCTTACTGAACGCTTTGCTTGTATAATATAAAAAACCGCAAGAGGATTTTTGACACTTTGGAGGTTGTTAGGCATCCATTTTCCAACGATGAATGTTTCTTTTTTCCATCACTGAAAAAGCTGGGAGCCCTTGTTAGAGAAGCCCTCTCCCCTCAAGAAGAGATGAGGCCTTATTTGAAATCTTTGGCACTGTCCCATTTTTTCCTGTAAGAACTTTAAGGATGTGAGACCAGGGAGACAGGAGGTTAAATGAGAAGGGATGGAAGGCAAAATAAGAACAGCTGGAGTTCATTAGTTAAAATCCAGGGTCACTAGCTAAAAAGGCAACTGAAAGCCACATGCAGGAAAACTGAACAAGTAATGCAGATTTTTTTTTTATTATTATTAAGAAAAGCCTTGAAACAGGAATTACTTTTCCTGAACAGTTTGGCTGCTCTGATGGGATATCAGCCAAAGATTTACTGAGTAGGATTTTACTGCATGGATGGTCTCTCACTCTCTAAGTAGAATACATATGGTGGTTCATTAATCTGGTCATTTAGAGAACTATTTGATCTTAACATGTAGTATGATGAAATTAGCAAAAGTATGAACAACACTAAGGGAAACATAACTTAGTACCTGCACCAGATACTTTTCATGTGTTACCTCTTTCAATCCTTTTAACAACCTCTGGAGATAGATGTTACAATTATTCCAAAGGATAGCTACCATTCAAACCAAATCGACCCGATTCAAAAATCTTTACACTCTTATGAACATTCTACAGATATTCCACAAATATTTATTGAACACCTACTATGGATAGGCACTCAGATGGCTGCTAGATACATAGTGGTGCACATAATAGACACGCTCCCTGCCCTCATTCCTTTGCTAATTAAAAAGATCCAGCTGCCTTCATAACAACCTGAAAAAATCTTCTATAGTTGGCTCTAGGATTATATTTTAAATGTTTATTTTTACAACTAAGAGAAAACATTTTCATTTGAACAGGCTTTTATGTAAGAATACATTCCCTAGTTTTCCAAAACTGGTATATCATTACCTTATCTTAATAATGTGCATATTTCAAATATCTTTCAAAAAATAGAAACTTTGGTTCAAACCCAGGACTTTCAGACCCTTAGCAGCATTTGTTTAGGAAGCAATCATATAACTAAAATTTTTTGAAGACTAGGCATATGACATAATCTTTTCTTCCCCTCCCCCTCCCATTATCTTTTTTAAAAACACTTACAGACCTCTAGGAGGTAAAGCACATTATTTTTGTTGGGCAGATGAAGGAATCTGAGCCGCAGAGAGCTTAGGCAACTTCCCTGAGGACTCAGAACTAGAAATCAGGATAGTTAGGTATTAGAATCCATTCTGTTCTCATCCTACTTTATTACGATAGATTAAGAATTCTATAACTCGAGCATTTCTCCTTTAGCAAAAGTAAAAATAACAATAGAAATCTATTTTATGATATACTTTGTATAAATGCATATTTATATTTACTTTAAGCAAAATGCAGAAGAAATATTTTAAAGAAAATAATATTGTATGTTTGTCAATTCTGATTCTATCATGTACTTTCTAGCCCCAGTAATTGCAGTGTTTAAATTAGAAACAGTTTTAGCTAAGGATCTCTTAAGATCATTCTCTAATAGAAAACATTACAAAGTAATTATTCCCAGTCCATATATGAGAAAACTGAGCCAAAAATAGATGAAGGTACCTCCCCAAGGTCATACAATGAGGGAGAGGATATGATAAGAACGCTGACTTGCCGGTTCCTACAAATAGACTGCAGAAGGCCTGTTTGACAAGAAGTCCTCCACTGAATGCAGTCAAATCACATCATTTGATTTTTTCATATCAAAATATGCAGTTTCCATATGCATCGTTATATTTTTATAAAACATCCGTCATCAGGATGATGATATGGGATCAGATGACAATTGCAAAAAAAATGAGATAACTACTTATCTAACATTTATCCTAACATTTAATATTATCTAGATTTCTTTTCTTGGAATGAATAACTTGACTCATTTACTTGATTTGTGATAGCCAGGCTAGAAGAAATGTAACACCAGGAACCACAAACTCTTTTTAATTCAATGCCCAGTGGAGGTTGGGGATGGAAATTGACTCCATTATTAACTGCTGCATAAACTCAATTACAACAGTTTGGTTGTCACTAATTTACAAGCACTTACCGAGCACCACATGCAGGGCCTGTGCTGGCTGCCAGAGATGCAAAGACAGGGACAGGGACAGTCCTAACTTTCAGAAGCGTTCAGCCAGTTAGCAATTCACTACATACAGCTGTGCCGTAGGACTTTGAGAGCCAGCTTTGCTCTTCCTTGTCATCATCATCTTTTATATAAACTAAAACAGAACACAGTAGAGTAACATTAAAACACCATGATCTTGGAAAGCATCAGTTTTCCTAAAACTCCGCTAAGCCACAAACACCAATGAAATTTAATAAAACCGAGAAACAAAATATTCTCATATCATTGCAAGATGAAAATAATTTTTAAAGTTATTAAATATCTTACATATATGAGAATCAAATTAAATGCCATTTAATGTTCAACCAGTTGGGCCTACTACATTTGGACATTTAAAATAAAGAAAGAAATACTTTGCATTTTTAAAATGAGTTGAATCATGTTCCCTTGTGATCTGATCTTTGGGATTAAGTTGTTTTCTTCAGATTTTTTCTTTGACCTTCTGAGTGTTTTCATTCCAAGTTAATATATGCAGCTCACTAAACTATCACATCATCATCATCACTACCATGATCACCAAAGTATTTTGGAAGCACTCAAAGAAATTCCATTTAGAGATTTCCCAATTTATCTGTGTGTCTTTTCTTTGAAGAAAAGCAAAAATAGGTATACTTAGAATATGTGAATTATAAAGACAGTAATTTTACAGGAAGCAGAATGTTCTCATTTTAGGACCTTTCCCCTCCTGTCAGCTTTTATACCCTTCAGCCTGTTAGTCTGCAGAATACACCATGTCCTCATGTTTATGGGGCAGCCTTGAAAGGAGAAGAAGACCTTTTTGTCTTGGCATCAAGACCCACACATCTGAGGCTGAAAGCATTTTAGATCCCTTTGGTCTTGGTCGATGGACCTGACAATAAACCAATACCATGAGATAAATGCTTTAAATATCATCTACTTTTTTATGTAAATTGCCCATTATTACTCACCAAAAGTCACAGTTTCCATATAAGTATTTTTGGTAGTTCTGGGGTCTTTAAAAAAGCAGTTGTAGATATGGCAATAACACTCACAACATTTGTAATGTAATGAAGACAACAAAAAGAAATCTCTCACAGAAACACCCTGTGCCAACCAATTATAGATAGAGAAATATTAGGTGATTAGTGATGCTTTATAAATTTCTATATTACTAGAGATATAGCAATAAGCAAAAAAGGCAGAAGTCTCTGCTTTCAATGGAGTTAATGTTGTTAAGGGTGGAGAAAGAATATTAACAAATAAGGGGCACCTGGGTGGTTCAGTCGTTGAGCGCCTGCCTTCAGCTCAGGTCACGATCCCAGAGTCCCAGGATGGAGCCCCGCTTTGGGCTCCCTGCTCAGCGGGAAGCCTGCTTCTCCCTCTCCCACTCCCCCTGCTTGTGTTCCCTCTCCAGCTGTGTTTCTCTCTGTAAAAAAAAAAAAAAAAAAAAAAAAGAATATTCACAAATAAATATATACTATGTTAGGGATAATAAGTGGTAAGTGCTATGGGGAAGAATAAAAGCAGGGCACAGGGACAGAGGATCATTAGAGTAGGTTGGGGTGGGTTGAGGGGGCTGCTGTTTCATTGCAAAGGGTCGTGGAAGGCCAGGCTTTACATGGGTGTAGTTTAAGCGGAGACCTGAAGGAAGCAAGGGAGAAAACATGCAGGGAATGAGGTAAGAGGGTTATAGGCAGAGACAAGGACAAGCATTAAAACTCTGGGAGGACCAGCACCTGGGTGGCTCAGTGGGTTAAAGCCTCTGCCTTCGGCTCAGGTCATGATCTCAGGGTCCTGGGATCGAGGCCCGCATGGGGCTCTTTGCTTGGCAGGGAGCCTGCTTCCTCCTCTCTCTGCCTGCCTCTCTGCCTACTTATGATCTCTTTCTGTCAAATAAATAAATAAAATCTTAAAAAAAAAAAAGACTCAGGGAGGAAATGTGTTTGGAAATGTCCAAGGAACAGCTAAGGGGTCAGCGTGCTAGAGCCAAGTGAACAAAGAATGGAGTGTTGAGTTGTTGACAGCAAGGAGGTAATGCGGGCTGGACAGGCTACTGTGAGTCCTCTGGATCTTACTCTGAGTGAAATGAGAGACCACTGGAGAGTTTGGAAGCAAGTGAGACTTCCATCTGAGGAGATCACGGCGGCTGGCTGTTCTGTGTCCAACAGACTGCAAGATGGGAGGGAGGTTGCAGGGAGAGACCCGCTAGAGGGGATGTGAGCTAATTTAGTCAAGAAAGGATAATGGCTTGGCCTGGGATGGTAGCAGAGAGATGGCAAGAAGGGAAGCATTCTGGACATGTTTTGAATGTATTGCCAACAGATTTTCTGAATTGGATTAAGTGTGAGAAAAAGAATTGAGAAAAGTTTAAAAAGATTTCTGCAAAGAAACTGTGACTTGAAGATGAGACTAATAATATAAATAGAAGTGTGTAATAGAGGAATGGTAACTGACACTTTTCCTACCCCCATAAAATCGAAATTACCAAGAAAACTATATAAAATATTTATCCCACTGTTAGCAGTGAGCCTCATCCTAAGGAGATATTGTGCCTTGAGCTGTTTGGCAAATGATAGTATGAAGCCATCATGATTAAGAAAACATGTCACCGTGATTTTAAAAATAAGCATCACAAGGGGTGCCTGGGTGGCTCAGTCTGTTAAGCATCTGACTCAGTTTTGGCTCCTGTCATGATCTCAGGGTGGTGAGATGGTAGCCTACTTTGGGCTATGTGCTCAGCAGGGAGTCTGACTGAAGTTCTCTCTCTCAACCTCTCCCTCTGTCCCTCCTTCCCCAACTCCCTCAAGTAAATAAATAAATCTTTAAAAGAAAAAAACTAAGCATAATGAGTTTTAGTAATATCAAATTTAAGTTAGAATAAAACTATATTAAAAATAAAATATCTTAATAATATTCTTACCAAATGCAGCTTGACCATATCCTTTAATATCTAGTTTGGGTGCATGTTTTGTAATGCATGCATGCGTATGTGTGTCTGGATTTGTGTGTCTTTGTGTAGGTAGAGAAAATGAACATAATTCATAACATAGCATAACACAAAACATAGCATTCTCACATGATGGTCAGAAGTCATTGTTATGGGGCACTTGGGTGGCTCAGTCCTTAAGCATCTGCCTTCTGCTCAGGACATGATCCTGGAGTCCTGAGATCCAGCTCCGCATTGGGCTCCCTGCTCAGCGGGAAGCCTGCTTCTCCCTCTCTCACTCCCTCTGCTCATGTTCCCTCTCTAGCTGTGTTTCTCTCTGTTAAATAAATAAATAAAATCTTTAAAAAAAAAAAGAAGTCATTGTTATAAATACAGAAGGTACTGAAAACTCTAGCAGGAACAAAACACAAACAAAATTTGAAGATATTAATGTGGGAGTGGGAGTTTAGTGGAGTTCAAGATAAAAAGGAAGGGCAAGAAGCTGATGGCTGGAGTATTAATTCTAATTTGCAACCGTGAGATGCTTTCCGTTTTCCAAGGTTTCCATGAATAACATCTGATTCCATCCTCTTGTCAACCCTGAGAAGTCAACTCAGAAAAGGCATTATCTCCTTTTCAGAAGGAGTGAATTGAGACTGGGGTTGAGATACTCTCCTGAGCTCACTCAGATAGGAAGTGGCAGGACCAGAATTCACATTAGGGCGTCTGGCTTCACAGTCAGTTCTCTGTGAAGACATTTAAGAAATATATTTGACAAATTAAGTGTTTACTCTTGGCTGAGTGTTGTAGTAGGTGGTGTGGGGGCATCCAAAAGAGGGAACTTCATTCCCATGCATCCTTCAGTCTGGGGCCAGGGACATTAAACAGATGCCTGTGAAACTTTTGACTACATTTACCAAGCAAGATATTTGTAAAAGTGGGATAAAAAAATTAAGCTCATAAGGATTCAGGGGGCAAAAAGTAAATTTAGAGTATTAGTCATTAAAGCAAAGTAGGGTTAGCCAGTGCAACAGGGCTCCTTTGATGATTCGTGATTCCCAGCTCAAACTGATGTTAAGTAAAGTAGGAAATTCACTGGCTGAAAGTTCTGGTAACTAAGGACTAGCGGGGCATAGATGACGTCACCAGCAATCCATGCCTCTCCATCCTCATCCCTGTTTTTCTCTGCCTTGGTTTCAGTCCCAGACAGGCTCTCACCTTGTGTTGGTAATTTGGCCAGAGCAGCTCCTGGTGAAATCGTACAAGCTCAACCTTCTTTTCAGAATGGACCAGAAAGTACATCTTTCTGGATGGCACCAACAAATAACGGTTTTGTGTTTAGCCTCTGAAGGAGATCGCTGCGGCTAGAGAGTGCTGTGCTCCAATTGGCCAGGCCTGGGTGACGCACTCAGTCTCTGGGAAGGGTGGGGTCAACCCCACCGGAGTGGGTGGACTCAGGGAGTAGAGGGTTCGTTCCCCACAGGAAAATGGAGGTGTCCCCTCTAGGAAGGAAAATGGCTATCAGGAGGGCAAAACAACAGAGGATCCTTACACCAGGGTAAGAGTCCTGAAATAAGTAATTTGTTCTTAAGTCCGAAGGTAGTGTTTGAGTTTGGTTTTGATCTTGTGGAATTCTGGGAAAGAGTTGGTGTAGGAGATTTAGAACTTGCAAGCATCCCTGCAGAACATGGATTTGCCGGCTTATACTTAACTTTCCCTTTCCTGTAAGCCTTAAGGACACTATCTATTTACTCATGCAAGGATGTCCTGAGCAGACAATCACCGTCTCCTTATTATGCCTTTTCTGTTCCCGACCTTTGTGAAGCTAGGGGGTCTTCCTATCCCTGAAACCCCCAAAGACAGCCTATCAGACTTCTTTCCAGCCACTCACTGGCCTTTTGCGGTGACTTCTCCTATTAAGGCTGCCTCTAGTGACCTAATAATAATCTGTTATTAAAGATGCAAGAAACAGTCCTCAGACCTCCCCACTTACACTCTCCTGGGTTCCCCAAGTTTGGCTCTGTCCTCTTTTCAAGTTTGCATTTTCTCCTTCCCACAGAGGTTTACAATTCTCCCTCTAAGAAATCCTCTCCACTCTCTATCATCTTTCAACAATTCTTCATCCCATACTCTTATCCCTGCTTTGCACTAATCACATCCACGGGCCTGCTGACCCTCTGTGACACTTTGGGTTTTAGAGAATGGTCACATGTTGCAAAGTCCTACTCTAGAAGGCAGAACACTCCATTTCCTGCTCCTCCCAAGGCCTTTATCTCTCCAGGCCTCCTCTCCTGTAACTCTAAAGCGGAGATAAGATTCCCAGAGGGAAGCATTTGCAAAGTGCTCTGAGTGCTTTGATGAAATTGATTAGATAAGTGGAAACATATTTTTTTTTTGCAACTGCTCTAGCCTGTAAGAAAAATAAGTTATGTAAATGCAGTGACTTGCCATTTGACAAATAATGAAGGTCTTTTATAATTTCAAATATTATTTCACGAGAGTTTTTTTCCCCAGCAACAAAAAACCAGAATGATTGAAGTGTTTAAAAAATAAATAACTGCTTGGTATCTTTAAAGCAGTACTTTCATTATCAATGATTGAATTAACATTTTGTTTAATTTTTCTAGCTTCTCTCTTGAAAGGTTTGAAACATGCCAATATTGTGCTGCTGCATGACATAATCCACACCAGAGAGACTCTGACATTCGTTTTTGAATACATGGTGAGTTGTCCCAGCATTTTATAAAGTGTAAGGGAAAAGCCCTGGTGCTCATATTGTGAATCTGTTAATATTTTATGGCATGATAAAAGTTTCATTACAGTGTGGAAAGTGCCATGGAAATTTTCATTATTATGATTACTAGAGCCTATTGTTCTTACACTCCTTTGGTTCTGCTTCTTTACTCACTGTATTTGCTGTCTTCCCACCCCCTGCCCCACACTGGCAATAATAAATAAGCACGTTGAGTTTGCCTCCTAAAGAAAACTTTTGTACTTATTTGCTATCTGTTTTTAATCACCTACTGAGCAGAACCCAACTTTTTTTTTTTTTAAAAGATTTCACTTATTTAACAGAGAGAAACACAGCCAGAGAGGAACACAAGCAGGGGGAGTGAGAGAGGGAGAAGCAGGCTTCCCGCCGAGCAGGGAGCCCGATGTGGGACTCCATCCCTGGTCTCCAGGATCATGACCTGAGCCGAAGGCAGCCGCCCAACCAACTGAGCCACCCAGGCGCCCAGAACCCAACGTTTTTTTCATCAACAATAAAGACAGAACTCACAAGGTTTTTTAAAAATTGTATACAAGTTTACTAAATAATAACCCCCTTTAATATTTTTGAAAGGAAAAGAAACCATTCAGAATATTAGCAGGAAGAAATCCTAAGGCACATATACTTGACTTGCCTCCAAGGAGAATGAAAAATGCCCATATCACTGTGTTCAGTGGCAGTCATTTAAAATGAGCATCTTTTTTGTGATGAGAAACAATCTGCCTTCCTAGGACAACCATTTAGAAAGACACACTGTGTTTGACCTTGATAGGGAGGTCTCAGGAAACCTGGTTATGTATCTTTTGTACCTTATTCTCGAAAATTCTGAAGTTTGTAATACCTCTGGACAGTCATGTCTGTGGTCTGCTTTAGGATCTTGTGTAAGCTTGACTAACATCATTCTCTCCACCCTTTGACATAGCACACAGACCTGGCACAGTACATGTCTCAGCACCCAGGAGGACTTCATCCTCACAATGTCAGGGTGAGTACTTTGAGGGGAAGGATTCCTCCCCGGCTTGCCCTCAGCAGAAGAATTTTGAAACAGACTGTTATCGCAAAGCAAGATCCCATGATACTAAATGAGAACATGCGTATCATTGATATTTGAGAGAAATGTTTGGAAAAAGACACCCTTGGGGTGTCTGGGTGGCTCAGTTAGTCAGGCATCCAACTCTCAATTTCTGCTCAGGTCATGGTCTCACTGTTGTAGGGATTGAGCCCCCTGTGAGGCTCCAGGCTTAGTGGGGAGTCTGCTTGAGATTCTCTCCCTCCACCTCTGCGCCTTCCCATCCCACCCCAGTCATGTGTGCATTCTCTCTCTCTTTCTCTCTCACAAAATAAGTAAATAAGATCTTTAAAAAAAAAAAACAAAACTCCCGCTCAAGATATAGAACAATAGCTAGCCATTTTCCAGGCGACCTAAACTTCTCAGTCATTGCCATCAATGCAGATGTATCTTCAGAAGTCCAAAC
This sequence comes from Spilogale gracilis, assembly GCA_004023965.1. Classification (NCBI taxonomy): domain Eukaryota; kingdom Metazoa; phylum Chordata; class Mammalia; order Carnivora; family Mephitidae; genus Spilogale; species Spilogale gracilis. The sequence goes on along the minus strand of PITA01024610.1, from coordinate 9,847 downwards.
CAATTAAAAAGAATTGCATTGAAAGGAAGGAAGTGAAAGTAAGCCATCATAAAATCAATACATTGTTCATGGCAGACTACTGTGGTCTGTGATAAAGTTTGTATTGTACTTATAGTTCCCCACCAGAATCAGCAAACAAACGGCCTTTGTTAGGTCGAAATTAGTTACCTGTTTGCCTCCTCTATAGGATCCTGTTATAAATGGGGCCAAGTTCCATTTCCCATTCACTGGAATAGAAATAATAATAAACTCTTAACTTGCTGTAATTCTATGTCTGCTGTGAATTTTAGAAACCATTTCCACTTCATAGTTTTCATTTCCTAAGGTTTTTATTGGCATTGATTGGTCCTTGATATAACCTGTATGAAATTTCTGTATGATGTACTTATTTATTTAATTAACATTTATGCTCTTTTATTCATTTATTCATTCAAGAATGATTGAGTTCTTGGTATTATATTACGTTCTGAGGTTTCAATAATGAGTAACTTGTGTTTCTTATTTTCAGTAAGCTTAAAGGTCAGTGAGATATATGGACTCAAATAGGTAGTAAGCAGCAAAGTGACTGGGGCTATGGCCATGTTAACTAGAAATACAGTGAGCACTTACAGTCAGGGCACATAATCCACATAATCCAAGAAACATCCACTCTTGGAAGCAAGGGGGAAAAGAAGGTTTGGGGGTTAAGGAGCATGACAATATTTTAAAATAGCTAGTGGAGATGGGCTAGAGACCTAACTAAGCAAACCAAGAAAGAATGTCTAATAGTGTGTTGAAGACCCTTGGTGAGAATGAAAACCATTAAATTATCTGCATGATCCTGGGATTTCCTTTTTAATGGCAGTGCAGAGCAATTCAGATAGAGGAATAGGAAAAGGAGACAGTTGGATTGATTCAGTGTTGGAATTTTGCCAGACATGTGGAAGAAAAAGACAGTTGGGCAAGAGATTTGAGCAGATTGTCAAGAGAGAGCTTAAAGTGATCAGGCTTCTAAACTGAGTCTAATCTGAGGGAAGGAAGTGAAGATAGGCAGGGTGTTGATAGCTAGGGAGAGAGCAGAAGAGTCAAGGAACTAGAGGTATTAAGTTGATGAACCCTTGGAGAAAGAGTAACTGAGAAAAACATTTTTAGGCTTGAGTGACTCTCATACATGGCACTGTGCTAAAGGCTTAGAAGGATAAAAAGACATAGAAAACATCGTTCCTACCCTCAAGGGCCTTACAACCAAAACAAGAGAGAAGAAATAAGCACCAGTACTATTACAGGACATTTATGAATAACAACAAGTGAGAAATAAGACCAAATGAGAAGACCTAGTGTAGATAGGCAAAAAAGTAAAAGATATTGTCTCATTTTAAGAGCTTTTCTTGAAGCCAGACATTAAAAGATGCACTGCATTTCAAGAGGCTGGAATTTGAGAAGATGTCACAGGAGGAAGGAATGTTTTCAGCAAAGGTACAGAGCAGAGAAGCTGAAGAGCTGGCAGAGCAGAGCAGTATAGGATATGTTGAAGGAAGAGGATCCCAGAGTCATGGACCATTAGGGTTGAAGGAACCACAGTGTTTTTCAGGCTTCACGTTCTGACCCATTTGTGGGTTATGAAATCAATTTGGCGATTAGCAACTAGCATCTTAAAAAATTAAATGAGATAGGTGAGAAAAGAATAGAAAATATTAGGGTACATTACACCTAATAAGAATAAGCATTATTTTGTGGGACTTTGGTTTCAGTTGAAACTGTACTTGTACCTCTGTACAAATACAGGACACATATGCATTTCTTACTGTAAGTTGCAGCAGGAAAAAAAAGAAAGCCTTGAAAACATTGGGCTGGCCTAACTTCCTTATTTTGCAGAGATGGAATCCAAGGCTTAGGAAGACAAGTATTTTGCCTGAGGTTATAGAACCAGCTTTTGCCATTGCTAACTGTGATTCTTGGTTAAGGTCTTTTTCCACTAGTGCCCATACTCCATCTCTGGTCCTGTTGGCCTGAAATAGAGAATGTATTAGTGAGATTGGGGTATGTAGGCCTGGAAAAGTAGATTGGGAGATAAAGCTCTATAAGAGCCTCATTTTCTAAGATGTGGACTCCATTTCTTAGACAGTAGGCTCATTAAGGGGTTTGAGTTGGGAGAGAATGATATGATCAGAAGGATATTTATGTAATAACTGTGGTCTGTGGGATGGTCTAAAGAGTAGGGGATTCCAGTTAGGAGTTTGTTGATGTGGGCTGGCCCAGGGCTTCTCAAACTTCCACATGAACAACCTGGGCATCTGATTGAGGAAGTCAAAGGTGAGGCTTCACCTTCTGGATTTCTAACATAATCTCCTTGATTGACCAGAAGAATTATAGCTCTATTAACAGAAATGGAAGAAGTTGATTTGGAGAAGAGAAGGAAGAGTCCTGTTGTAGACAGGGTGAACTTCTAGTCGCGGTGGAAATCCAAAGGGAAATGAGCAGTAGACAATTGGAGAGATTAGTGCCCAGGAGGAAGGTATTTAGGGGAGATGTAGACTTGGGGGTAATTGGCGCATGGAGTTTGAAGTTCAAGAGAGTAGATAACCAAAAGAGAAAATACACAAAGATAAAAGAACTTATTACAGAACTTTTTCCTTTGGGGGTTAAAAGAGGAACAGAACAACAGGAGACAAAAAGAAGCAGCTTTTTGGACTGTAGAGGGTCCAGAAAAGTACACTCTTATGGAAGTCAAGGGAGGAGACAGTTACAGGGAAGGGGTGGATGGTCAAGAGGGTCACCAGCACCAGGAAAACAGTTGAAAACTGTACTTGACTGCAATCATACTTGACTACTTTGTGGATTTGTGAGGGTTACACTGATTAATAGAGGAATTTACTAGGGGTATGTGAAAGCACAGAGGAAGTTTTCCGATCAAAGCAAGTGGAGGTAGGGATGAGTGCCCCATGACAGACACAGTGGAGAAAATGCTCACCTAGTGAAATGATTCTGTTCCCAAGAGCCTTGCCATGTTGAAAACAGGACTCACCCCTGGGGTCTGGGAAGCCTCTCTGGAAAGCATCACCCATGACCTGGCTTGACACTGACTGAGAAAACACCATTGGGTTGGGTTGTGTTATCGGTGAAGTTTGGGCCAGTGTGAAGGAAGAATCCAGGTTCTTCAAAGGGGTTCAATTAACCTTCAGAGGTTAATTGGGGCAGACTGCAGTATTAGGAAGTGTGGCTATAAAGTACCATACATTAATATTGCTGTGCCTTACCATTTATGAATACTGGTGGATGTCCACGTGGAGCCGGGAGGAAAGGGCCTGAAGAGTGAGGTGGTGGGAGGCAGATGTGACTCATCAGTGAGAGCAGTCTGTACCCCAACATGAAAGGCATTGCAGGCTGGCCCACGCAGAAGTTCTGTCTCTGACTCAGGCAGTGATGCTGCCTTTCCCTGTCATGTTTTAATTTTCTTTTCTCTGGTTTCTCAGGATGGTGTAGAGGCGTTAGGCAGGTCAGAGTTTGAGTTTTGGCCCTGACTGTTTCTTGACATGTTTTTAAAGTTTCCTTGAGCTCTATTTTTCTTATCTGCAAATTGAGGACAAGCCTGTCTCCCTCATGGGGTTACTTTGAGGATTCTTTTTTTTTTCTTTTTTCTTTTTTTTAAAGATTTTATTTATTTGACAGAGAGAAACACAGCCAGAGAGGGAACACAAGCAGGGGGAGTGAGAGGGAGGAGCAGGCTTCCCGTTGAGCAGGGAGGCCTATGTGGGACTCGATCCCTGGTCTCCAGGATCATGACCTGAGCCAAAGGCAGTCACTTAACCAACTGAGCCACCCAGGTACCCCAACTTTGAGGATTCTAAAAGGTGCTGGGTGTTTGATAAGTGTTGTTTACTCTTTCTCCCTTCTGTCTCTGTTCCTCAGTGGTCTCATGCTCCCTCCTGCCTTCGTGTTTTCACATTGAAAAGCATTATCTGTAAGCACACAATGTAGCATCTTCTCATTTTCCTGCAATTTTTGTTGGTTCTTCAAATTCTCTTTTCCAGAAATATTTGTATTTATAGCTGATTGGAAGGTTTAAGTGGTGGTAGAGGAATTTCATATTTCAGTAGCTTTGTCGTTTGATGAATGGGAAAATGGATAGTGTGTATGTGCAAAGCACCAAGAAGGGAAACTCACAGAACCAGTGAGCATTTGAAGTAGGAGTCTACAGAATCTTTCACATTCTTAAATGGCTTGTGAGTCCAAGGTGGGACCTGCGTGGAAGTCCAGGCCCCCAGGCTTCTGCTCCGGTCACACCGCGCTCCTCTCAGCTTGGCCCCAGTGACTCCTAGTCATTGTTAGGCCGGCACAGGTCCCAGGGTCTCTGAAGTTCCTAATTTTCAGGATGTGATGGAAAAAGTGCATCTGTTTGCACAGCTCTGCATTTCTGGGAATGCTGGGGCTGGGCTTTTCTCTTCTAAATTGCCAGAACATGTTCTCAGTTGGCAGATGTCTTTGTAAACACTGATGTTGGTATTTCAATTCTCAATTGCCAGTGGCACTGGAAAAGAGCAAAAGACACTGGAATCCTAAACATACTTTTTTTCCTTCAACTTCCACATTGGTGAGAACCTAGTAATGTCTTTGGTTTCCATGCCTTATTTACCACATGCAATATTTTAAAAAATTTGGGCCCAGATTGGGCCCTCTTCTTTCTTCTTTCTAATATTTATTCCTTATTCTCTTCTGACTTTTTTGGGAGGTTCTAATTTTCGGGGGGGGGGGGTTCCTCTTCCCTCTTAAAAAAATGGCTGTATTATAGCTTGTTTTCAGCTTCAAACTTTAAACTTTAAAAATAGGTTTAAAAAGATAATGGTTCCTTTATTTCATACTACCCTCTAAAGATATATTTCCTAGTCTGGTCTCCTTGTGTTATGTTTTTAAAAGGTTTCATATCAGAGAGCCTGGAAAACTCAAGCAATTGTAAACCTTAGAATATCATTTCCAGGTCAACTTTGATCTTATATGCCAAGTTCATCGGTGGGAAAAAAAAAATTAAATCTTTCACATCTAAATCAATAACTAGTGTTCCAAAGGAAACTTCAAAGTTTTGCTTTAGATTTTTAAGGAAGGTTAATTCCTCCAGTATCAAAGAAATGAGATGTCAGGAAAAGGCAGAATCCCTTTGTTTAGGACATGGTCTACTTACTTGACTTTCCTTGTCTTTTTTTTTTTTTTTTTTCCTCTCTGAATGTAAAATCTGCATATTTTTTTCTCTCTCAAAAGACATTTTTACCATATTCTTTCAGATGACTGTTTCTGATTTAGAGGGGAAATCAACACGTAGTGGCTCATAGCTGCTTAGATAAGGTGTTCATTTCTTCCAGCTTTTCATGTTTCAACTTTTACGGGGCCTGGCCTACATCCACCACCAACACGTTCTTCACAGGGACCTGAAACCCCAGAACTTACTCATCAGTCACCTGGGAGAGCTCAAACTGGCTGATTTTGGTAAGTTTCCCCTCGAGTCTCTTTCTGGGCTATGAACAATGATGCTTTTGTGTGAGCATGTTTAAAGCATTGACTGGGCCTAGCCTTTGAAAAGTGGAGGCCCATGGAACGTGATGCTTTGTGAGGATGTCAAACTACCCTGGAGGAAGTATGAGGCCAGAAACAGGGCAAGATTGGTAGCATCTAGAATTCCATCAAGCCCCAGTCTACTCAGATCCAAAAACTTGGGCACCTCTACTGCCCCATTGCCGTTTTTTGTAGAGATACATGTATAGAGTGAGCTGTTCCTAGACAGTTTTTCTATATATGCGTGGATAGAAAAATCCTGTCAGAATAGATCCAGGTTATCCCAGGATGACAGGATAAAGAGTAAAACTCCAGATTATAGGATGGACTCCTGCTGGAATAGAGACCCCAGGGCATTTGCTCCTGTACACCTATCAGTAGAGCTGTCTTTGTAGGAGTACCTGAGGTTTTTAGTCCCTTCAAAGTGACGTGGATTTCCCTGGGGTATCACTGTATCTTCCCACTTACCACAGTTTATGATTATACACATGTGTATTTGTGTGATGATTTTGTCCCTTCCATTAGACTGTAAGCATTAGGAAGTCAGCCTGAGTCCATCTTACTTGTCATCATGTCTCTAGTGCCAGACCCCACAGCAGGTGCTCAGGACATATTTGTTGACAAATTGGAGCTGAGGAAGCACTCTTCTTTGTTTGGCAGATATTAAATGGTTGCTCTCTAGCTGTAGGACTTTATTCTGACATGATAGCTTTCATCTGGACAAGTAAGCATTTAACAGATATTCATTTCTCAATTCCCCACAATGGAGAACTCATCTACTGAGGTTTTTCCCCAGCTCTGGATCATGTAATTCTGTGAGATAAGTAGCTAACTGATGAAAGTACTAATAGGGACCCCAGTCAGTTAAGCATCCGACCCTTGATTTCAGTTCAGGTAATGATTTCAGGGTCATGAGATCAAGCCCCATGTTGGACTCTGTGCTGGGCATGGAACCTGCTTAAGATTCTCATTCTTCCTCTTCCTCTGCTCCTCCCCACCTCTTAAAAAAAAAAGTACTGATATTTCAGAAGAGAACTTGAGAGTACTGCGTCCAAGGTCTTACCAAACTACTTAATTTGGATTAGCAGCCCCCCCCCCCGCACCTTGCATTTTACTAAACTGGGATTCCTGAAGTGAAAAAACTGAATAGAGGATGACCATATTAGTTGTGAATCGAGTTCTGTTGCTATGACTGAGACCCCAGATTAGAGGTTGTGAACTTGTTAGAAGCTTAATTTCTTGGGATGCCTGGGTGGCTCAGTCAGTTAGGCATCTGCCTTCAGCTCAAGGTCATGATCCCAGGTTCCTTGCTCAGTGGGGAGCCTGCTTCTCCCTCTGCCTGCTGGTCTCCCCTGTTTGTGCTCTTTCTCTCTATATCTTTCTCTCTCTCTGACAAGTAAAGTATTAAAAAAAAATAAAGCTTAAAAAAAAAAAAGAAGCAGCAGCTTTAACTCTCTCTCATATGACAGCCTGACCTATGTAATCAGAACTTATGTGGCCCGGTGGTGTCTTGACACATGTCCCCTCTGTCAGGAGGCCCAGCCATCCTTAAGGTATTGCCCAGCTACATATTTAAAGATAAAGGCTGCTGCCTCCTCATTATAGCTTGGAAGAAGAGGAAAAGGGAAGAATGCTTAACCCCTCCAAAAGGGGATGATCTGGAAGCTCACACATCAGCTCTGTGTATAGCATATAGGCAAAAAGTTGCTCACCTCACTAGACTTAGCTGCCAGGAAGGCTACATCCAGCTGCAGAGTAGGACAAGATTTGAGAAATTCACTTGATAAGGAGCCCCGCAAGGGTCAAGCTAGTTGAATGACTCTACTAAAAGCTCCCAGAGTTTGTGTATTATTTTTTAAATGTTGTTTATTCTGCCAGTTATTAACTCCTTGGTTGCATGCATTACTTCCTGGATCTCCAGGAAGTCTAGGACAGTGGGTTCTGTGCTTTTCTTCTTTGGTCAGGTCTTGCTCGGGCAAAGTCCATTCCCAGCCAGACATACTCTTCAGAAGTTGTGACCCTCTGGTATCGGCCTCCTGATGCCTTGCTGGGAGCCACTGAATATTCTTCTGAACTGGACATGTGGTAAGAGCTAGTGCCAAGAAAATTAAGAAAATGTGAGTCATTTTACCCATGCAGGTTCTTTTATCATCTGTATTGCATTTTAAATAATAATGCTAATAATGACAATCACATTTATATACAGAAACATAATGTGTTTTCAAATACATATCATTTAACTTTTGCAATCATTTTGCAGGTTTCTATGGTTAAAGAAACTGAGACTCAGAGAGATCTGGCCCAAGGCATATTCTGAATCTAATGTTCTTTCTACTATGCCTCTCTTTCTAGCTCTTCTCTTCAGTCTTTGTCTTTCCCCCTTGTCCTCAGAGAAACACACATCCACTCCCTGACCACAGATACACAGACACCCATTTACACACTAATACTCACACACACCCAAGCACAATTCTGAGCCGAGAGAAAAAGGCACACAGACCATGATTCAATAAACCTGATTTTCACACCAACTCTATTTCTAATTAGTTACTCTGGATTATGTTATCTTGAAAAGCATATATCTTCTTTGTGTCTGTGTTTCTCCATTTTTAAAATGAGGGTAATAAACTCTCTCCATGAGAGGAACTACAGTGTAAGTATAAGAATCAGATAGGTATTTCCAAGTAGAATTACATCACTGGGGAGGTTCTTGGATTAATGCGGTGCTACAGTGAGTGTGGGATCACTCATCATCCCGAGTAGCAGTGTTATGCTCTCAGATATTATTTCTGGAAATATCCCAGTTATCTGGGGGCCACAGTGAAATATGTAGTGACTTTACAATCATAGCCACACCTTCCAAGGTAATAAAACATATGGACGTCCTTCAGTTCCTTAGAAGGTCTTATATAAACAGAAGGTCTTGTTTAAGATTTTTAAAAAATTAAGTATTCTAAAAGGCTAAACTAAGCTTTTGATTTCCCCCCAATATGAGAAAGGTTGTAGAAATATCCCTCCAGTGTATCTGGAGTCATTGATTTCCCAATACCCAGTACCATTTCTAGAAATATCAGCAGCTAGTCAAAATCCTCCTGCAACTGTCAGCTCTCACAGCTCTGGGCTGTCCCTTCAAAGGCCTGTGGTGGGCTCTGGCTTTCTCAGAGCTTAATGATGACTCCCTAGTTGTGCTTCACACCGTGAAATTTCTGCTCATCACTGTTAAACTTTGTTTCATTATGGAACATTGAAAACATTAAAAAAAACAGACCCTGTAGGGGTGCCTGGGTGTCTCATTTGGCTAGGTGTCCACTTCTTGATCTCAGCTCAGGACTTGATCTCCCCATCATGAGTTCCAGCCCTTAAAAACAAAGCAAAACACACACATGAAAAATATATATACCATATATATACATCAGTGATTCTCAACCAGGGCCAATTTTGCTCCCCAGGGACATTTGGCAATGTCTGGAGACATATTTTATTGTCACAGCTGGATGGGGTATGTTCCTGGCATCTAGAGGGTAGAGGTCTAGGACGTCTCTATGATGCATAAGACAGCTCCCCACAACAAAGATTTATCTAGCCCCAGATGTCAGCAAGATGGAGGAACCTTGTATAGATTAAGAAGCATGATAAGTGAACTTCACGAATCCACTACCCAGTGTCATAGCTAGAACACACTGTCATATTTCCATGGGGTCCTCTCCCAACAACCTGCCCCTCCACCAGACCGGCTTCAAACCTGAATTTTTTACTTACCGCCATTTTTTTACCCCTTCTAAAAATCATATTTTTACATTTTTTCATATGTTCTATTTTTTCTTCTTTTTTTCTACTCAAGATGTTTCTAAGATCATTTGTGTTGACCTATGTAGCTATGGTCATATCTGTTGACCATATTCCTGTTGATGGACATTTCAGTTAGTTAGCTTGCCTTTTTGTTTTGTTTGCTTTTACTGTAATGAATATACTTGGTACTCATATTTAAGGATTTTTCTAGAGTACTTAGTGGATTTGCAGTGTCACGGGGTATATGAATGTTCAACTGCCTGAAATAGTGCCAGGTTACTTTCTAAAGTAGTTGTAACAATTTATACACTAGTCGTGTGTTACAGCCCCTTATCCACATCCGCACCAACTTTATAAATGTATAGAATTGTATCATGTTGTGATCTAAATTCATGTTTTCCTAATTACTAATGAGCTTGGACACCTTTTCATGGATGATTTGCTATTTGTGTTTCTCTTCTATGAATACCTACCTATGTCTTTTGCTCATCTCCCTCTGTCCCTCTGTCCTTCCCTCCCTCCCTCCCTCCCTTTT
>PITA01024609.1:0-25967 GCA_004023965.1 Spilogale gracilis | reverse complement strand
AAAAAAAAAAAAAAAGAACTTGAAAAGTAAAAACACATAAGTATAAAACAAAAAAAACAAAAACAAAAAAAAAATAATTCAATGAAGGTTTTATTTACAAATAATAAAATTTTTATTATTTTTATTGTTAATTTATATTCATTCTCTATTGTTTTATTGTTTATCACTCTGAGATACATTATAATCAAATTCTTGAAAGACAGAGACTCTTGAAAGCAGCAAAAAAAAAGTGATTTGTCACATACAAGAAATGTTCAAAATGATAATATATCTCATCAAAAATTTTGGAGGCTAGAAGGTTACGGACTGATATATTCAAAGTTCGAAAAGAAACAAAATAAAAATCAACCAAAACTCATATATTCAGTAAAACTATGCTTCAAGAGTAGAGAGAAATTAAGGGACACCCAGACAAATGAAAGCTGCTAGGTGGCTACCATAAAGCCTGTCCTGCAAGAATGCTCAAGAAAATCCTATAGGAAGAAACCAAGAACTACACAGTAAACTCCATATAAGGAAATAAAAATACCATATAAGGAAATAAAAATCATAACAAAAGTAAATACATAAGCAACTGCCTAACTTTGGTTTGAAACTCCACTTTTTGTTTTCCATATGATTTAAAAAAAAAATTAGTCTAAAAGCTACTATTTTTCCAACTTTAGTTTATAACTGCAAACTTTGTTTTCTATATAATATAAAGGAAAATGCATTTAAAATAATTATTGTTTATAAGCATAATATATATAAAGATATCATTTTATGAAATCAAAAATTGAAAGAGATGGAGATAAAACTGTAAATAGAGCTTTTACATGTTATTCAAGCTAAACAGGTAGATTCAAACTAGAGTACTATAACTTTATAATGTTAAATGTAACCCTCATGGTAACCACAAAGAAGACAGCTATACAGAGGAATTGAGAATGGAATTTTTAAAAAATAAAATCAACAAAACAAAAAAAAAAGAGAAAAATGCAGAAAAGTTGGGACAAATAAAAAAAACTGTAAGACATGGAAAACAAATAGCAAAATGACAGAAATAAGTCACTCCTTATCAATGCTTACTTTAAATGTAAATGGATTAAACTTCCCAATCCAAAGATAGTGGTAGAATGAATTTTTAAAAAATGTGATTTAACTATATACTATCTACATGAGTCACATTAGATCCAAAGACATAAACAGGTTAAAAGTGAAAGGATGGAAAAAGATATTCCATGCAAATATTACCAAAAGTTTGCAAGGCTATTTTAAAATCAGACAAAATATACTTTAAATCAAAAAGGATTACAAGACAAGAAAGTAATTCTGCATTAATACAAGGTATAATACAACTAGAAGATATAACCATTATAAACATTTATACACCTAATAATAGACCATCAAAATATATAAAGCATAAATTAACAAAAGACAAAATAGACATTTCTACACTAATAGCTGGGAGACTTCGATGCCCCACTCTCAATAAATGGACAGAACAATCTGACAGAGGACAAAAATTAGAGGACTTAAAAGACACAATAAGCCTACTAGATCTAATGGACACACACAAAATAATCTGTACAGCAAGAATAGGAGAATGTACATTCTACTCAAATGCACATAGGATGTTCTTCAAGAAAGACCATATTCTGGGAAAAAAATTAAGTCTCAACAGATTTAGAAAGATATATATCACACAAAGTATCTTCTCTGACCACAATGGGATTAAGTTAGAAATCACTAACAGGGGTGCCTGGATGGCTCAGTTAGTAAGTGTCTGCCTTCGGCTCAGGTCATGATCCCGGAGTCCCAGGATTGAGCCCCGCATCGGGCTCCCTGCTCCTTGTCTCACTCCCCTTGCTTGTGTTCCCTCTCTAGCTGTGTTTCTCTCTGTCAAATAAATAAAATATTTAAAAAAAAAAAAAAAGAAATCACTAAAAAAGGAAAAGTGGAAAACTCACAAATTTGTGGACAACACACTCTTAAGTAACCAATGCTTCAAAGAAGAAATCACAAGAGAAGTTAGAAAATACTTAAGAAAGATGAATGAAAATAAAATCAACATACAAAAATTTGCAAAACAGAGGTGCCTGGGTCGCTCAGTTGGCTCAGGTCTTGATCTCTTAGTCTTGGGATTGAGCCCCATATCCGGCTTCTTGCTCAACAGGGAGCCTGCTTCTCCCTCTACCACTCCCCCTCCCTGCTTGTGCTATCTCACTCTCTCTCTGTGTCAAATAAATAAATACAATCTTTAAAAAAAAATCTGCAAAACACAACAAAAGTACTAGTACTAAGAGGTGTTTTTTTAGCTATAAATGTTTTCCTTAAGTTTACAATTTAAGGAGCTAGAAGAAAAAAATAAATTCAAAGCTAAAAGAAAAAAGAAATCATAACGAGCAGAGCGAATGACATAAAGAATAAAAAAATAGAGAAGATTAATGAAACCAGAAGTTGGTTCTTTAAAAAAAAAAATCAACAAACATGGCAAACTTTAGCCAGATGAGTGAAGAAAAAAAGAAAGATGATGCAAATTACTAAAATCAAAAATTAAAATAGGGACATTACTAATGATTCCACAAAAATAAAAAGGATTATTATTCAGTACTATGAACTGTATGTCAACAAACTGGATAATCTAGATGAAATGGACAAATTCCTAAAAATAAAAAACCTAGACTGAATTACAAAGAAACAGAAAATCTGACTTGACTTAAAATTAGTAAGAAGACTGAATCAGTAATCAAAAACCTCCCAACAAAGAAAATCCCTAGCCCTCATGGTTTCATTGGTGAATTCCAGAACTTTATGAATAACAGCATTCTAAACTTTTCCCAAAAATGGAAGATAAAAAACAATTACTTAACTTATTCTGTGAGGCCAGCATTACACTGATACTGAAGCCAGACAAAGACACCACAAGGAAAGAAAACTAAAGACCTTACGAACATTGTTTCAAAATTCCTCAACAAAATAATAACAAACCAAATTTGGTAGCAAATTAAAAACATACACTATGACCAATTGGGACTTACTCCTGTAATGCAAGAATGGTTCAACATACTAAAATTGGTCAATATAAAGACCACAGTAACAGAATGAATAGAAAAAAGACATATGATCATCCCAACTGATACAAAAAAATTTTTGGTAAAGTTCAGTATCTTTTCATAACAAAAACACTCAAACAGGGATGGAAGGAAACTATTTCAACATAACAAAAACCATACATGAAAAACCCAAGCAAACATCATCATACTTACTGGTGAAAGACTAAAATCTTTTCCTGTAAGATCAGGAACAAGATCAGTATGCCCATTTTTGCTATTTCTACTCAACACAAATACATAACCAATGAGAAAAAAAAAAGAAGAAGAAGAAAGGCACCAAAATTGAAAAGAAGTAAAAAGACCACTATTCAGAGATGTATCATCTTATACATAGAAAACCCTAAGAATTCCACAAAAAGACTGTTACATGAATGAATTGAACAAGATGGCAGGATACAAACTCAACACAAAAATCAGCTGCATACCTATACATTTAACAATGAAAAAATCTGAAAGGAAATTATGAAAACAATTCCATTTATAATAGCATCAAAAAGAAGAAAATGTTTACAAATTAACTTAACCAAGGAGGCAAAAGACACATAAAATGAAAACTACAAAACATGGCAAGAAGAAATTAAAGACATGAGTAAATGTAATCACATCACTTGTTCATGAGTTGGAAGGCTAAATGTTAAGATGTCAATACTACTCAAAACAATCTATAGGTTCAAAGCAACAGTATCAAAAATTTTTTTAAAAAAAAGCCTATCCTAAAACTCATAGGAACCTTAGGGACTCCCAAGAGCCAAAACAATCTTGAAAAAGAAGAACAAAACTGGAAGACTTACACTTCTTTATTTCAAAACTTACTGTAAAGTTACAGTAATCAAAACAGTGTAGGATTGGTATAAGAAATGTACAGATCGGGGGTGCCTGGGTGGCTCAGTTGATTAAGCGACTGCCTTTGGCTCAGGTCATGATCCCGGAGACCCGGGATCGAGTCCCACATCGGGCTCCCTGCTCGGCGGGAAGCCTGCTTCTCCCTCTCTCACTCCCCCTGCTTGTGTTCCCTCTCTGGCTGTGTTTCTCTCTGCCAAATAAATAAAATCTCTAAAAAAAAGAAAAAAGAAAAAGAAATGTACAGATCAACAGAGCAGAACAGAGAACTAGTAAATAAGCTTTTACATAGTAAATTTTTTTAATATTTTTTTAAGCAGGCTCCACACCAGCATGGAGCCCAACATGGGGCTTGAACTCACAACCCTGAGATCAAGACCTGAGCTGAAATCAAGAGTCAAATGCTTAACTGACTGAGCCATACAGGTATCCCTATATAGAAAATGTTTTTTAGCAAGAGTGCCAAGACCATTCAATGGGGAAAGGACAGCATTTTCAAAAATGATGCTGGGAAAGCTGGATATCCACACACCAAAGAATGAAGTCAGACTCCATTCTGACTCCCAATCAACTCCATATACAAACATTAAATCAAAATGGATCAAAGAACTAAATGTAAGAGCTAGAATTATAAAAGTCGTATAAGAAAACATATGGAAAAAGCTTCATGACCATGACATTGAATTTGGCACTGATTTCTTGGATATAACATCAAAAGCACAGGAAACAACAAAACAAACTACCTTATAAAGATCAAGGATTTTAAGCACCTCAAGATACTATCAACAGAGTAGAAAGGCAACCCACAAAATGGGGTAAAATATTTGTAAGTCATGTATTTGATAAGGCATTAATATTCTGAATATAGAGACAACTAAAACTCAACAATAAAAAGCTACCCAATTCAGCAAAAAACTGAAATAAACACTTCTCCAAAGAATATATACAAATGGCGAATAAGCACATGGAAAGATATTTAACATCACTAATTATTAGGGAAACAAATCAAAAACACAACCATCTATCACTTCATATCCATTATAATGGCTATTATGAAAAAAATAAGTGTTGATGAAGATGCAGAGAAAGTGGAACCCTTGTATACTACTAGTGGCAATGTAAAATGGTGCAGCTGCTGGAGAAGAGTGCAGTGATCCTCAGGGCGCCTGGGTGGCTCAGTTGGTTAAGCAACTGCCTTCGGCTCAGGTCATGATTCCGGAGACCTGGGATCGAGTCCCACATGGGGCTCCCTGCTTGGCAAGAAGCCTGCTTCTCGCTCTCTCACTCCCCTCCCCCTACTTGTGTTCCCTCTCTGGCTGTGTTTCTCTCTGTCAAATAAATAAAATCTTAAAAAAAAAAAAAAAAAAAAAGTACAGTGATCCTCAAAAATTAAAAACAGAATTACATGATCCAGCAATTCTACTTTGGGGTATCTATCCCGTTCAAAGAATTGAAAACAGGGTTTTGACAATATATTTGTATACACACATTCACAGCAGCATTATTCATAATAGTAAAAATGTGGAAACAATATAAGTGTCCACTGACAGATGAACAGCTAAATTGTGTGTGTGTGTGTGTATTAACCAGCCTTAAAAGGAAGGGAATTCTGACACGTTGCAACATGAATGAACTTGGAGACATTATGCCAAGTAAAATAAGCCAACCATAAATAAATAATGAATGATTCCACTTACGTGAGGAATTTAAAGTAGTCAAATCCATACAAAGTAGAATGGTGGCTACTAGGGGCTAAAGGATAAGGGAGAAATTGGTAGTCACTGGTACACAGTTTAAGTAGTACAAGATGAGAAGAGTTGTAGAGATGGATGGTGATGATGTTAGTACAAGTGTTTTAAAACCACCAAACTATACATTTTTAAATGGTTAAGATGGGAGGCCACCAGCGTGGCATGGTCAGTTAAGCAGCCAACTGTTGGTTTCAGCTCAGGTTTTAGCTCTGTGACCTCAGAGTCATAAAATGAGCCCCCTTTGCTCTGCAGGAAGCCTGCTTCTCCCACTGCCTGCCGCTTCGCCGGCTTGTGTACTTGCTCACTCACTCTCTATGATAGGTAAATGGGTAGATAGATGATAGATAGATGATAGATAGATACATACATACATACATACATACATACATATATACATACATAGATGATAGATACATAGATAGATGATGTATGATAGACAGATATAGATTGAAACTTTTAAAAAAAATAATCAGATAAGCCCCACATCAAGCTCCATTTTGAGCACAGAACTGCGTAAGACTCTCTCTCCCTCTCTCCCTCTGCCTCTCCCCACCGTGTTCTCTTTCTTTGTCTCTCTGTCTCTCTCAAATAAATCTTTTTTTAAATGGTTAAGATGGTAAAGTTTGGGTTTTGTGAATTTTACAATAAAAAGCAAAGCAATATATCTGTCAAAAATTCTAAAACCTTATACTTAAAATTGACATATACTCTTCTAGTAAATGATATACCAATAAAGTTGATTTTTTAAAAAAAAGAATAGAAAACCAGAATAGTTCTATAATCAGAAGCAGCACACACACAAAAAGGCAATATAAAAAAAATAGTTATTCATTTTATTTACATATCACTGAGGAAGGACTGAATTTTTAAGCAATAAAGAATAAAGAAAAGGAAATGACAAGAGTGCCAACTTATTTCCTAAAGAAAAGACATCACTGGTCCCAAAAGAAGCTCAATTCCTCTCCCACATTCAAATTGTGTTCTGGGGGTTGAACTGTGCCCCAGAAATAAAGACATTCTAAACTCCTAACCCCAGTATCTCAGAATGCTACTTTACTTGGAAATATTGTCTTTACAGAGGTAATGAAGTTAAAATGATGTCAACAGGTTAGACCATAGAATACATTATGATTGGAGTCCTTATAAAAACTACAACTTAGGGATGCCTGGAGACCTCAGTCAGTTAAGCATTTGTCTTTGACTCAGGTCATGATCCCAGGGTCCTGGGATTGAGTCCTCCAGTAGGCTCCTTGCTCAGCAGGAGCCTGCTTCTCCCATTACCTGCCACTCCCCCTGCTTCAACTCTCTGTCTGTCTCTCTCTGTCTGTCTCTCTCTCTCTCTCTCACACACACACACACACAGTCTCTCTCTCTCTCTCTCTCTCTCTGGCAAATAAATAAAATCTTTAAAACCAAAAACACTGGAAATTGAACACATAAACAGAAATACATAACGGAAAGACAACATGAAGACACACAGAGAGAACATGTAAACATATTAAGAGTGCAGTGATGCATCCAAAACACAAGGAATGCCTGAAAAAGAGAGGAGAGAGACATGGAACAGGTTCTTCCCTTGTATCTTCAGAGGTAGCACAGCCCTATTGACATTTTCACATGAACTGCAAGGGGATTAAACAATCTGGTCAAAAGGCAGAAATTGCCAGAATAGATAAAAAATTCAGGATCTGCTATGTTCTGAATGTTTGTTTCCCTTAAAAATTCTTATGTTAAAATCCTAAACCCCAAAAGTGATGCTATTAGGAGGAGGGCCTTTCGGGAGTGATTAGATAATGAGAGTGGAACCCTCATAAATAGTACTCTTATAAAGGAGGCCTAAGAGAAACCCCTTCCACCCTTTGAGGACACAATGAAAAGATGGTTATTTATGCAAACCAATAAGCTCTCATAGACAATGAAGCTTCTGGTGCCTTGATACTGGACTTCCCTGCCACTAGAACTATGAAAAATAAATATTTGTTGTTTATAAGCTTCCCAGTCTATGGTACTTTGTCATACAGCAGCTCAAACTGCCAAGACAAGATCCAACTAAATGCTCCCAAGGAGACAATTTGGACTGAAAGAAATAGGCTTAAAGTGAAAGGATGAAAAAAGGTATACCATGCAAACAGCAACTTTAAGACAAATGGAGTATATTAATATCAGACATAATAGACCTTAAACAAATATAGAGACAATGAGGGACATTTCATTGATAAAAGGGTTAATTCATCAGAGAGAGAAACCAACTACAAATACCCATACACTTAGTAACAGGACAACAAAATACATTAAGCAAAAACTGACAAAACAAAAGGGAGAAATTCAATAGTAATAGTTTGATACTTCAAAACACCAGTCTTGATAATGGATAGAAACACTAGAATGAAAATCAGCAAGGATAACAGGAGCTTTGAGTAATAGTAACAACCATTTCAATCTAACAGACACTCCACCAAACAGTAAGAGAATACATATTCTTCTCAAATACACAAAACATTATGCAAAAAGATTCAAGACCATATGCAAGACCATAAAATAAAACTCACCAAATTCACAAGAAAGGTGGGGCACCTGGGTGGCTCAGTTGGTTAAGTATCTGTCTTCAGCTCAGGTGTGATCCTGAGGTCCTGGGATCAAGTTCCATGTCAGGCTCCCTGCTCAGCAGGGAGTCTGCTTCTCCCTCTGGCCCTTCCCCTGCTTATACTCTCTCTTTCTCCCTCTCTCTAATAAATAAAGGGAATCTTTCTTAAAAATTTACAAGAAAGGAAATCATACAAAATGTTCTCAGACTACAATGAAGTTCAATTAAAAATTAACAACAGACAAGTCAGACACAGGAACATACTATATAGCACAGTGACTATAGTTAATAACACTGCACTGTATATTTGAAAATGGCTAAGAGAGTGAGAGTAAATCTTAAAAATCTCATCACAAGAAAAAAAAAACATAACTATGCATAGTGAAGGACCAACTAGACTTACTGTGCTGATCACTTCTCAATATATACAAATACTAAATCAGTACATTGTACACATGAAAATAATATAATGTTATGTCAATTACAGCTCAATCAACAACTAACAGAAGAAAATCTTTGAAATTTAAAAATATGCAGAAGTTAAATTATATATACTTTCATAACAAATGGGTCAAAAAAATCTTACCAAATTAGAAAATGCTTTGGAGATTAGTAAAGGAACATCACAACATACCAAAACTGATAAGATGTAGCTAATATAGCTCAGGGAAAATTTGAAACTAAAAATGCCTATGTTAGAAAAAAAGACAGGTCTCAAATCAATAACCTCACTATACACCGTAAGATTTAGAAAAAGAAGCACAAGCTATTTCCAAAACAAGAACAAAGAAGGGGCGCCTGGGTGGCTCAGTTGGTCAAGTCACTGCCTTCAGCTCAGGTCATGATCCTGGAATCCCAGGATCAAGCCCCACATTGGGCTCCCAGGTCCACGGGGAGTCTGCTTCTCTCCCTGATCTTCTCCCCTTTCATGCTCTCTTTCATTCACTCTCTCTCTCTCTCAAATAAATAAAATATTTTTTAAAAAGAACAATGAAGAAAAGATTATAGTGGAAATAAATGAAATAAAATACAGAAAACCAATAAGGAAAATTGATGAAATCAAAAGTTGTTTCATTGAAAAGATCAACAAAATGAACAAATCTTTAGGAAGACTCAACAGAAAGAGAGAACATGCAAATGAATAAATCAGGAATGGAAAAGAGATCATTAACAATATTACAGTAATTAAAAAGATTATGAGAGAATATTCTGAACAAACATATGTCAATAAATTAGTAATTTATACAACGCACAAATTCCTAGAAAGGCACAAGCTACCAAAACATAAAAAAATAGAAAATCTGAATAGGGCTATAACAAATAAAAATTTATATTTGTAGGGGCGCCTGGGTGGCTCAGTTGTTAAGCATCTGCCTTCGGCTCAGGTTGTGATCCCAGAGTCCTGGGACTTGAGCCCTATATCTGGCTCCCTGCTCAGTGGGAAGCCTGCTTCTCCCTCTCTCACTCCCCTTTCTTACGTTCCCTCTCTAGCTGTGTTTCTCTCTGTCAAATAAATAAATAAAATCTTTTTAAAAAAATTTATATTTGTAATGTGCAAACTTCACACACACCCACAATATGCCAATGACCAGATGGCTCATTGGTACATTTCATCAAACATTCAAAAAAAACCTGACTGGCTCAGACAGTAGAGCATGTGACTATTGATCTCAGGGCTGTGAGTTCAAGCACCATGCTGGGTGTAGATATTACTTAAAAAAATAACCTTAGGGACGCCAGAGTGGCTCGGTCAGTTGAGTATCTGCCTTCAGCTCAAGTCATCATCCCCGAGTCCTGGGATCGAGTCCCACATTGGGATCCTTGCTCAGCAGGGAGCCTGCTTCTCCTCTGCCTACTGTGCCCCCTGCTTGTGTTCTCTCTCTGACAAATAAGTAAATAAAATCTTTAATAAAAAAATACAATTTAAAAAAATACAATCTTAAAAACAAGTCATTTAAAGAAAAATACTGACCCTCCAAAAATTCTTCCAGAAAAACAAAGGAAAAGAGAACACTTTCCAACTAATTCTTCAAGGCCAGTATTAAACGGATTCCAAAGTCAGACAAAGACAACATAATAAAACAGCAGAAATGTAAATGTAAACATACTCAACAAAATCCTACCCAACAACATATAAATGGTATCATAAATCTGGATCAAGTGGGATTTATCCCAAGAATCAAAGTTGGTTTAAGATTTAAAAATAAAATTATGTGGGGCGCCTAGGTGGCTCAGTTGGTTGAGCAACTGCCTCCGGCTCAGATCATGATCCCAGAGACCCAGGATTGAGTCCCACATCGGGCTCCCTGCTAGGCAGGAAGCCTGCTTCTCCCTCTCTCGCTCTCCCTGCTTGTGTTCCCTCTCTGGCTGTGTTTCTCTCTGTCAAAATAAATAAAATCTTAAAAAAAAAATTATGTTATTAATGTTATGTTACTATGTTATTAATATACTAATAAAGGATACAAATTACATAATATGAATGCAGAAAAGGCATTTGACAAAATCCAACACACATTCATGATAAAAAGCCTCCAACAAATTAGGAACAGAAAGGAACTTCCTCATCATGAAAATGAGTATGTCTTGGTCTATCTGGGTTACTATAACAAAATACAGTAACATGGGTGGATTATAAACAACATTGATTTCTCATGGTTCTGGAGGCTGCTAAGTCCAAGATGAGGGTGCCAGCATGGTCAGGCTCTGGTGAAGGCCCTCTTCCAGACTGCAGATTGCTGACTTCTCATTGTGTCTTCACATGGTGGAAGAAATCAGGAAGCTCTATGAGGTCTCTTATTTAGGCAGTAATCTCATTCATGAGTGCTATAGCCTCATGACTTAAATAACCTCCGAAGGGTCCCACCTCCAAATGCCATCACACTGGGCATTAACATTTCTTGTTTTGTTGTTGTCGTGTTATGTTAGTCACCATACAATATACCACTAGTTTTCGATGTAGTGTTCCATGATTCATTGTTTGCGTAACACCCAGTGCTCCATGCAATCCGTGCCCTCCTTAATACCCATCACCAGGCTCACCCATTTCCCCAACCCCCTCCCTTCTAAAACCCTCTGTTTCCTGGAGTCCATAGTCTCTCATGATTCATTTCCCTCTCCAATTTCTCCCCCTTCATTTTTCCCTTCTCCTAATGTCCTCCATGCTATTCTTTATGTTCCACAAATATGTGAAACCATATGATAACTGACTTTCTCTGTTTGATTTATTTCACTTAGCATAATCTCCTCCAATCCCATCCATGTTGATGCAAAAGTTGGGAATTTCAACATAACATTTTGAGGGGACACAAACATTCAAACCATGGAAAAGCATCTATGAAAAACCTACCTGACATGATACTTAACAGTAAAATTTTAACTGTTTTTGCTCTGAGAGTGGGGGAAAAAAACAAAGATGTCCATTCTCACCAATTCTATTCCACATTGTATTAGATGTTCTATCCAGGACAATTAAGCAAAGAAAGAAAATTAAAGGCATCCAGTTGGAAAGAAAGAAGTAAAACTGTCTTTATGAACAAAACTCCAAGCAATCTACTAAAAACTTCTAGAACTAGTAAGACTTAAACATGGTCACAGCATATTATAAATTAGTTCCTATATACTAACAATGAACAGTGTGAAAATAAAATTAAGAAAACAATTCAAGTCACAACAGTATAAAAAGAAGAAAATAAATAACCAAACACCATAGAAAGAAATTGAAAAGGATCTAAATAAATGGAAAGATAGCTCATGTCCATGAATCAGAGGATTTTTAAAATACTAAGATGGCCAAAATTCCCAATTGTTGGCTTTTTTATTAAAATTGGCAATCTGATTCTAAAATCCAACTGAAAAAGCAAGGAAACCAGAACAACCAAAACAATCTTGAAAAATTTAGTAAAGTTGGAATACTCTCACTTCCCAATTTCCAAACTTAATGCCAACTGTAATAATCAAGACATAGTGGTACTGGCATAAAGATCAACGGACTACAATTCCAAATCCAGCAATAAATCTTTATATTTACAGTCAACTGATTTTCAACAAAAGTACCCAAAAAATTGGTACCTTTTTAACCAGTGGTGCTGGGACAATTGCATATTCACAAACAAAAATATAAATCTGGAAGCCTATCTCATATCATATCCAAAAACTAACTCTAAAGGATAAAAGACCTAAATCTAATAGCTAGAACGTTAAAACTCATAGAAGAAAAACCAAGAATAAATCATTGTAATCTCAGATTAGGCAATAGTTTAAGACAACAAAAGCACAGCAACAAAAGACAAATAGGTAAATGGGACTTCATCGAAATGAAAAAACTTCTGTGCTTCAGAAGACAGCATCAACATCAAGTGAAACATTGAGTGGGAGAAAATATTTGCAAATCATATATCTGATAAAGACTTGTAGGGACGCCTGGGTAGCTCAGTTGGTTAAGCAGCTGCCTTCAGCTCAGGTCAGGATCCCAGGGTCTTCCTTCATCATTGGGGAGCCTGCTACTCTGCCTACTTACGCTCTAACAAATAAATAAAATCTTAAAAAAAAAAAGACTTGTATACAGACTATAAAAAAAATTCTTACAACTCAACAAAAATGGAAACAATTTTAAAATGGCAAAGGATCTAAATAGACTATTCTCCAAAGAAGATATAAAAATGACCAACAACCACATAAAAAGATAATGCATTAGGAAATGCATAGCAAAACCACAATGAGGCACAATTTCACACCCATAGGGATATGTATGGAAGGAACAAAGGGAGGAAAGGAGAGAGGAAGGGAGAGAATTAAATATTGGTAAGGATATGGAATCACCAATGTGTTTTTCATTTCCTACAATTTACTTGAAAAGGGAGAATAAGACTAAGTACCTTATAAAGTGCTCTGACATAAATTTAAGAACTCCAATTAGTCTTCTAATACATGTGATCTCCCAGTAACCGTAACTTTTACTTTACTACTCATTTTTTTCATTCATTCACTAATCAAAAAAAGAAAATTCAACACCCTCTTGCACAATAACAACTTTTTAATCATTAACCAATGTCCAATCCTGAAATGCTCTAAATTTCTTCTGATAATTGCAATACAATTCTCCAAATATTTATCTAGTTTAACCATAATTTACTAATACTGACTAGTCCCACAGTTAGCAAATTGAGCATCCTTCTTACTGCAGACCACAAATGACGAATCAAGCATTATAATCAATCTATATTTAACTCTTGTTTTATCAGCTAGTTTATCGAGATGTTCCAAATGCACAAAATCAAGGATTTAAAATGACTTAGAATCACAGAAAGTCTGAGCTTGAAAGGAAATTTAAACTTGAATCTTGAATTCAGTCTTTGTATTTCAAAAGAATGAAAAGTGAGACCCAAAGAGGCTAAATAAATCCCCCGTGGTCACACTATTTATACACAGTATAAGCCATACACACATATAGCTTACCTTTCTGGTGACGTTTTAGAAGTGACAGGACGTCCGCGGACACCTTTTCTACCTTTATGGTCTAGAGATAGGACCTTATTTCTTAGGCTTCTTTTCCACTGGGGGGGAAAAATGGAATTTAATACTTACTAAGTATAGTAATATAACAATTATGTCACTTAAATTTGTTTTTATTTAGAAATTCAAGATAACAGCCAATTTCATAGGGCACAGAAGAAAAAAAAAGCAATCTACAAAACCACCTGGCTCTTGCTAGTGCAGAAATATAAGTCCAAAAAAAAAAAAAAAAACCAGAAGGAAGATATTTTAAACTGTCAAGGTAATTTTAGTTAGTAAATCAACATTTTGAGGCTCCAAAACTTACATAACCATATAAATTTGCAAGACTAAAGGAAATAAAAATTATTATATACTAAGTTAAACAGGGTCTTAATTCTGAAGTAACTGCATTTATAATAATTAGAAAGGATTACAACTGGTTCCCTATGAACTGCTAAATGGAAAATCTTAGGAAAGGTCAGACATCTTACTAAAAGGGTTTAGATTTAATCTGACTAGACACAAAAGTTAAAATTATTTAATATAAAAGTGTCACAAGTAAATTATTTATCTTCTCTGCATTAGTTTCCTTTTCTGCATTAATTTCCTGATCATCAAAATGGACATAATAGTAGCCATCTCACAAGGATGGAAGATGACTATATATGTAGTAAGTTTAAAACACCATTTTCCTTAAAGAGATTTGTACACC
Organism: Spilogale gracilis; assembly: GCA_004023965.1. NCBI lineage: Eukaryota > Metazoa > Chordata > Mammalia > Carnivora > Mephitidae > Spilogale > Spilogale gracilis. Next base: position 11,492 of record PITA01024609.1, on the reverse strand, counting down.
TGTGTTTATAGCAACACTATTCACAAAAGCTAAAAGGCAGAAGTAATTCAAATGTCCCATCAATAAAAGAATGGATAAACAAAATGTGCTACATAAATACAATGAAATATTATTCGGTCTTTTTTTTATTCAGTCTTAACAAGTTAATTTTGACATATGCCACAACATGGATGACCTTTGATGACTGTGGAAGAACAAAAAATATAGATATTGGTCTCTGCCCCCATTTTCTGGCACAGAGCTCCTAAAACCCTTGTAATTTCTGGATTGATAGGAAAATTTGTTACAGTATTTGTTATAATATTTGATCCCCATTCCTAACATAGAGCTCCTGAAACCCTTGTAATTTCCTCGGTGATAGGAATGTCTTTTGTACTAAAGAGGTGTGGGCTCCTGGAAGGCTCCTGTATGAGGGCTGGTCACCAGAAAGACCAAGCCATAATTAGAAACTTGGAATTTTTAGTCCCACCCTCCATTTTCTAGAGAGGGAAAAAGAGTGAAAACAGACTTAATAAGTTATACCTACATGAGGAAGCCTCCATAAACATCAGAGCACTTTCAGGTTGGTGAAAGAGGCTCCTGCACCGGAGACCCTCCCAGACCTCACCCCTGTGCATCTCATCATCTAGCTGTTCACTGGTATTCTTTATCGTATTCTTTAATAAACTGATAAATGCAAGTATTTTCCTGAGTTCTCTTAGCAGCTCTAGCATAAGGTAATCGAACCTGATGGGATAGTGGTGGGAACCTCAGATTTATAGCCACTCAATCACAAGCACAGGTGACAGCTGGACGTGGGGCTGGCATCTGAAGTGACATGGGAGCATTCTCATGGGACCGAGCCCTTAACCTGTGGGGTCTGACACTATTTCCAAGTAGTGTTAGAACTGAATTAAATTGTAGAATACCCAGCTGGTGTCACAGAGTGTGACTTGGTAGGGGAAAACCCACACGTATCTGTTGTCAAAAGTATTGTAAATATGATAGAAGTGTGAGAGTAAATGAGAAACAAAGGAGGAAGACTCGGTTTTTCCCAACACAATGACATTATGCTAAATGAAAATAAGTCAGTAACAAAAAGACAAATACTGTATGATTCAAGTATATAAATACCTAAAGTATTCAAATTCACAAAGATAGAAAGTAGAATGGTGGTTGCCTGAGGCTGGGAGAGGGGGAAATGGAGTATTGTTTAATGGGTAGTGTTTCAGGTTTGCAAGACATAAAGAGTGATAATGGTTGCACAACAATGTGAATATACTTCATGCCAGTGAATTGTACCCTTAAAAATGGTTAAAATGATAAATTTTATGTTATGTATGTTTTACCACAATTTAAAATAAATTTTTAAAAGTTAAAAAAATTTTAAGTAATAAAAAACAAAACACTGTCTTGAACATGACAGCCCTTGGTAAACACTCTTTTTAATTCTCTAGAAATTATGTTATCATATTAACACCACAGCCAGGCAAGGCTAGTTCCCTGTAAGTGGTCCACTAAACTCAGTAAATGCAACCATCATATTTTATGCTATTTAATTATTTGTATCCCACTAATCATACCATAATCAGGTTTGCCTATATGTGTAAACTGATGAAAGTACAAGCCTCAGATTCTGTACAGAGAAAACAACAAAGCTATTAGAGTTTTGAACTATTACAAGAATAAGATGAACTCATGGAGACAAACTAGAGATAACTTTAATAGAAGGGAGATTGATTAAGATGTCATTAACTCTAAATTCTCGAATCCTATCATATCAAAGGGTAATCTGAAATATATCCAGAGATGTTAGCAAATGAAAATAAAATCCACTTAGACTTTAATCACTTATTTCTTATAGTTAATACCACATTGAAATATTCACATATTTTCTTTTCAAAAATTAGTTAAGACTTGTAGGTTGGGTTAATAATTTATATTTTTCACAGTTATGATTTGTTTTTTCTTTTAGTCTATGAACCTATTAAATGCTATCTCTGAAAAATAAAAATCAGATAACAAACCATTCTCCTACAAACTGATTATGAATGGGAATTTATTCCTATACATAATCTGAAAGCTACCCAACCACAAATAGGAAAGTTAAGATAGCATGAATAATTTTATTTTAAATATGAAAAAGGTTTTTAGAAGAAAAAGATTTTACTTACAGACAGGATCAAAGCATTCAGTAACATAAATTTATACCTCTCATTCTAGCAAGGACACCAAAATAAAATATTATGCTAATTAAAATCAAATGGCCCACAGTAGCTACTAAAATTTTTCTTGAACAAAATCAACTCCACATGCATGCTGAGTGGTGTGGGATTCACAATCTGAACTGAGTGCTTCCTTAGATACTAAAAAGGGACCAAAGCTGTACCTTGAGGTAAATGTTGACTTTGTTCACAACTACTTACACCTGTCACAGCTTATTGTAATAAAAATGCATGATGACTTTCCAACCAATTGAAATTATTGGTCTGTACTTAACTTTATATCAGAATTTCAACTCTCTTGGTTCTTCATCCAATTTCCAAAATAAGCAACATGTAATGTCAACAATAAAAACACTTATCAAAAAACATAAGCTGAAATTATTTGCTAACCAGTATTTATGAAGCCACTGGATGAATTATAGGGGAAAGTCTGGAGAACTCTGTACACTCTTCAACCACTTTTCTGCAATGTTTTCCCCAAACACCCTACATGACTACAGGAAAATATATAACCAGGAAATTAACGATGAGACAATTCATAACCTTATTAAGATTTCACCTATTTTATATACACACATTTGCGTATCAGTGCATTTTTAGTTCAGTGCTATTTTATCAGATGTGCACATCTGTGCAACCACAACCAATGTCAAGATAAAGAAAAGTTGGGTCACACACATCCTTTCTGCTACCCTTTTATAAACACAACTGCTACCCTCCCCCTTCCACTAAATCCTATCCTCTAAAGGCCCTGAGAGTTTTCGTAGCAAATCAGACATTTAAGTAAGAAAAGGGATGCCAAGACAGAAGAAAGAAATCAAAGAGTTGATCCCATTTATAATTGCACCCAAAGCTGTAAGATACCTAGGAATAAACCTAACCACAGAGGCAAAGAATCTGTACTCAGAAAACTATAGAGTACTCATGAAAGAAATTCAGGAAGACACAAAGAAATGGAAAAATATTCTATGCTCGTAGTTTGGAAGAACAAATATTGTGAAAATTTCTATGCTACTTAGAGCAATCTACATATTCAATGCAATCCTTATCAAAATACCATCAACTTTTTTCAAAGAAATGGAACAAATAATCCTAAAATTTATATGGAACCAGAAAAGACCCCAAATAGCCAGAGGAATGTTGAAAAAGAAAACCAAAGTTGGTGGCATCACAATTCCACACTTCAACATCTATTACAAAGCTGTAATCATAAAGACAGTATGGTACTGGCACAAAAACAGACACATAGATCAATGGAACAGAAGTCCAGAGCCCAAAATGCACCCTCAACTCTATGGTCAACTCATCTTCAACAAAGCAGGAAAGAATACTCAATGGAAAAAAAAAAGACAGTCTCTTCAACAAATGGTATTGGGAAAATTGGACAGCCACATGCAGAATAATGAAACTGGTCCATTTCCTTATACCACACACAAAAATAGACTCAAAATGGATGAAAGACTTCAATGTGAGATGGGAATCCATCAAAATCCTTGAAAATACAGGAAGCAACCTCTTCAACCTCAGCTGCAGCAACTTCTTCCTAGAAACATCGCCAAAGGCAAGGGAAGCAAGGGAAAAAATGAACTATTGGGACTTCATGAAGATCAAAAGCTTTTGCACAGCAAAGGAAACAGTCAACAAAACCAAGAGACAACCAACAGAATGGGAGAAGATATTTGCAAATGATACATATCAGATAAAAAAAGTATCAAAAATCTATAAAGAACTTATCAAACTCAACACCCAAAGAACAAATAATCCAATCAAGAAATGGGCAGAAGACATCCAAATTGCCAAGAGACACGTGAAAAAGTGCTCGAAATCACTCGGCATCAGGGAAATACAAATCAAAACCACAGTGAGATACCACCTCACACCAGTCAGAATGGCTAAAATTAACAAGCCAGGAAATGACAGAAGTTGGCGAGGATGTGGGGAAAGGGGAGCCCTCCTACACTGTTGGTGGGAATGCATGCTGGTGTAGCCACTCTGGAAAACAGTATGGTGAATCCTTAAAAAGTTGAAAATAGAACTACCCTATGACCCAGCAATCACACTACTTGGTTCTTACCCTAAAGATACAAAGGTAGTGATCCAAAGGGGCACATGCACCCAAATACTTAAAGCAGTAATGTCCGCAATAGCCAAACTGTGGAAAGAACCTTGATGTCCATCAACAGATGAATGGATAAAGAAGATGTTATACACACACACACACACACACACACACACACACACACACACACACAGTGGAATACTCAACAATGGAGCACCAAAATACATAAGGCAAAAATTGATAAAAATACAAGGACAAATAAAAGAATCAACAATTACAGCTAAAGACTTCAATACCGTTCCATCAGAAACAGATCTAACAGGCAGAAGGCAGAAAATAGTAAGGACAGAGTTAAACCAAACAACACCATCAATCAACTGTATCCAATTAACATGTATGAATACTTTGTCTAAAAACAGAAGAATACACATTCTCCTCAAGCTCATACACTAAGAGGGGAATTTATTGCATTGGATGTATCTATTTAAAAAAAGAGACAATTTGGGGAGCCTCGGGGTCTCAGTCAATTACATAGCTGACTTTGGCTCAGGTCATGATCCCAGGGTTCTGGGGTTGAGTCCCACATTAGGCTCCCTACTTAGAGGGGAGTCTGCTTCTCCCTCTGTCCCTCCTCCTGCTTGTGTGCGCTCTCTCTCTCTCTATCTCTATCTTTCTCTCTGGCTCGCTCTCTCTAAAATAATAAAAAAAAAAAAATCTTAAAAAAATAAAATAAATTTTAAAAAGAGACAATTCTAAAATCAATACACTAAACTCCTAGCTTTGGAAACTAAAAAACAAGGAGCAAATTAATTCCAAAGTAGCAGATAAAATGAAAAATAGAGCAGATTCATTGAAATTGAAAACAAGAAATCAACAGAGGAAAACCAACAAAACCAGAAGTTACCTCTTTAAAAAGACCAATAAAATTGACAAACCTCAACCTAGATTAACTAAGAAAAAAAGATAAAACACTGATTACTAAAATAAGAAATGAAAGAGAGTTAATCACTACTAATCCCATGGATGCTATATAAAAATAATAAAGAAATGCTATAAACTCTACTCTCACAAATATGATAACCCAGATGAAATGAGCCAATACCTTGAAAGACACAATCTACCAAAACTTACACAATGATAATTACATAATCTGAATAGGCTCATCTCTATTAGAGAAATTGATTCAATATTTAATACCTTCCAAAACAGAAACCACTGGGCCAGACTGGTTCACTGGTGAAGTCTACCAAACATTTAAGGAAACTACTTATACCAATTCTCAACAACTTCTTCCAGAAAACAGAAGCAGAGGAACACTTCCAAAGTCATTCTATGAGGACAGCATTACCTTAACATCAAAACCAGAAAAAAAAAAAAGATAGTAAACTACATAATCTCTCTTAGAAACATAGATGCAAAAATCTCAAAAGAATCAAATCCAACAATGGACAAAAAGAATTATACATGGGGCGCCTGGGTGGCTCAGTTGGTTAAGCGACTGCCTTCCGCTCAGGTCATGATCCCGGAGACCCCGGATCGAGTCCCACATCAGGCCCCCTGCTCGGCAGGAAGCCTGTTTATCCTTCTCTCACTCTCCCTGCTTATATCTGTGTATCAGAGATATCTTGTATCTCTGGCTGTGTTTCTCTCTGTCAAATAAATAAAATCTTTAAAAAAAAAAGAATTATATATCATGAACAAGTGAGATTTATTTCAAATATAATATGCTGGATAATGGATTGGAAAATCCACTGATGCCAACAAGCTAAATAAGAAAAATCCAATGGAAAAAAAAGGAAAAAAAATCCAATGACCATATCCACAGATGCAGAAAAAAGCATCTGGCAAACTGGGAATGTTCCCAATCTAATAAAGAACATCTACACTAAACCTACAGAAAATATACTTAATGGTGAGAAACCAGATGCTCCCACATCAAAAGCAAAGCAAGGATGCACCCTTTCAACACTCCTCTTCAGCCTCAGACTTGAAGTCCTAGATACTGCTTTAAGATAAGAAAAGGAAATAAAAAGTATACAGATTGGGGGAAAAGATAAAACTTTTATTTAAGGTGACCTGTCTATGTAGAAAATCCCAAAGAATCAATTTTTAAAAAAAATCAACTCCTTCAACAAATAAACCATTTATAGCAATGGTGCAGGAAAGAAGATATTTTACAAAAGTCAACTACTTTCTTCTTTAAAAGAAATTAGCACTGAAATTTGAAGTTAAAAGCAATACTATCTATACTAGCACAAAAAAGTATATATATATACACACACATATATATATGTACAAATCAAATCAAGTACATACAAAATCTATATGACAAAAACCACAAAAGTGTGTTAAAAGGTATCAAAGATCTAAATAGACATTTCATGTACCTGGATAAGAAGACTCAGTCTTCCAATGTTATCTTCCCACCTTGATCTATAAAGTCAACACAAATCAATATCCCAGCAAGTTAGTTTGTGGATATTGACAAAGTGATTCTAAATTTTAAATAGAAAGACAAAGACCCAAAATAGCCAATACAATATTAAATAAAAACAAACTCGGAAAACTTACACTCCCAACATCAAGACTTATTATAAACCTACACTAACCAAGATAGCACGGCATGAACAAAAGGACAAACAAATAAGGAACAGAACAAAGTGCTAAGAAATAGATCCACATAATGTAATCAAATGATCTCTGACACATGAACAATGGTAATCCAATACAGAAAGGCTAGTATTTTCAACAAATGGTGCTGATATCCATGTAGAAAGAAATAAAGATATGTCTTACACCTTTCACAAAAATCAATGCAAAATGGGCCAAAATATCTAAATATGAAATGCAAAACTCTAATACACCTACAAGATAACATCAGAGAAAACCTAGGTGACCTTGGACTGGGTAATTACTTCTTAGATATAATACCTAAACAACTACCAATAAAGAAAAGAAATGATGGGGCGCCTGGGTGGCTCAGTTGGTTGGGCGACTGCCTTCGGCTCAGGTCATGGTCCCGGAGACCCAGGATCGAGTCCCACATCAGGCTCCCTGCTCGTCGGGAAGCCTGCTTCTCCCTCTCTCACTCCCCCTGCTTGTGTTCCCTCTCTGGCTGCGTTTCTCCCTGTCAAATAAATAAAATCTTTAAAAAAAAAAAAAAGAAAAGAAATGACAATAATAATAAAAATAATAAATTAAATAAATAAATAATAAAATAAAATAAATAATAAATAATAAAAAGACTGGTATCCAAAATAGACAATGGACTCCTAAACTCAAAAATAAGAAAATAATCCAATTTTTAAAAGAGTCAAAGATTTGAAGGCACACCTCAACAAAAATACACAGCTGGCAAATATGCATATGAAGGGCGCCTGGGTGGCTCAGTAGGTTAAAGCCTCTGCCTTCAGCTCAGGTCATGATCTCGGGGTCCTGGGATCGAGGCCGCATCGGGCTCTCTGCTCAGCAGAGCCTGCTTCCTCCTCTCTCTCTGCCTGCCTCTCTGCCTACTTGTGATCTCTCTCTCTGTCAAATAAATAAATAAAATCTTAAAAAAAAAAAACATGCATATGAAAAGAAACTCAAGAAAATATGTCCTCAGATAACTGCAAGTTAAAAGAAGACACCACTATATATGTATTAGAATAGCTAAAACACAAAACACTGACAATACCAAATGTCAACTAGAATGTGAAGCATCAAAAAATACCATTAGATGCAGGTGGAAATGCAATATGGTACAACCATTTTGGAAGACAGTTTAGCAGTTTCTGACAAACTAAATATACACTTAACATACAATCTAACAACCACAATCCTTGGTGTTTAATGAAATAATTCAGAAACATGCCCACAAAAAAGCCTACATCTGAATATTTACTGTGGCTTTATTCATAATTGCCAAAACTTGGAAGCAACCAAGATGTCTTTCAATAGGTGATGAGTAAACAAACTGTGCTACATCCACTTAATGGACTATTATTCAGCAATAAAAACAAGTAATAGTTGGGTAGGCTGTGCATGTGTGGAGGCAAGGGACATGTGGAAATTGTACTTTCCACTCAATTTTGCTGCAAACCTAAGCTGCTCTAAAAAATAGTCTTGTAAAAAATTATTTTTTAAAGATTTATTTATTTATTTTCCTTAGAGAGAGACAGCATGCATGAGTAGGTAGAAAGGCAGAGGAAGAAGAAAAGAGACTCCTTGCTGAGCAGGGAGCCTGATGCAGGGCTTGATTTCAGGACCCCAAGATCATGACCTAAGCCAAAAATCAGTTGGCCACTTAACTGACTGAGCCACCCAGGCACCCCCCAAAAAATTCTTTTTTTCTCTTTTTAAAGAAATGAGCTATAGAGCCACAGAAAAGACACGAATGAATGTAAAATCATTGCTAAGTAGAAGAAGACAATCTGAAAAGGCTGTATGATTCCTGTGACATGATAGAAAAAGTGAAATTGGACATATTAAAAAGATCAGTGGAGGGGCGCCTGGGTGGCTCAGTTGGTTGGGCCACTGCCTCCAGCTCAGGTCATGATCCTGGAGTACCAGGATTGAGTCCCGCACCGGGCTCCCAGCTCCACCGGGAATCTGCTTCTCCTTCTGACCTTCTTCCTCTCATGCTCTCTCTCACTCTCTCTCTCTCAAATAAATAAGTTAAATCTTTAAAAAAAAAAAAAAAAAAGATCAGTAGAGCACAAGAGATTTTTTTTAACAGAAATGGCAGACATGTGCCATTATACACTTGTCTAAACACAGAATATACTAGACAAAATGTGAACCCTATGGACTTCAATTAACAATAATCTACCAGGGATAGTTCAAGTTCAAAATGACATTGTAGGGGGCCCTGGGAGGCTCAGTTGGTTAAGTGTCTGCCTTCTGCTCAGGTCATGATCCCAGGGTCCTGGAATCAAGCCCCACATTGGGGTCGTTCAGTGGAGAGTCTGCTTCTCCCTCTCCCTCTGCTGTTCCCCCTACTTGTACTGTCTCTCTCTCTCTCTCTCTCTCTCTCTCTCTCAAATAAATAAAATCTAAAAATAAAACTTTTTAAATGACAATGTAGGAGGCTCCTGAAATTATTTCCTCCCACAGATATACCAAATCTACAGTTAAATACAGAACAATTCCCTCTGAAAAAAATCCAGAAACTAGCTGAATAACTCCTCTAAATATCACAGGAATGAGAAAAAACATTGAGACATGTAGGAGAAGCTGAGATAATCTTGCCATAAACACTACTCCCAGCAAAATGGAACACAAACAGGAGAGAACTGACAACTCTCAGCTTCCATCTAAGGGACAAAGGATATGGACCCTACAACTGGCACCCTAACCTTTAAGATTACCTCAAAGGAACAAGCTACTAAGACATCCTAGCTTTGAAAGCCAGCGGGGCTTACATCCATGAGATTCACAAGGCTGTAGCTTACCAAGAGACAGTTCTTAAAAGGCTCATGTGGACTCACCATGGCTAACACTCCAGGACCCAGCATAGAGGTAAGCAGACTAAAACGCCCTGAAAGGGGCCTATTTGTTTATCTTACAAGCTGCAGCATGAGGCCAGGCTTCTAATTTAACATGCATTTAGAAGCTAACTACAATTCTATCCAGAGACCATGGAGGGAAGCAGATGTCATCTTTGTGTCTCTCTCTGCTTCACTCCAGACTGCCACTATCTCCTAAAAAGGAGTTTATGCACAAGTCTGACACCCCGATTTTTGCAGTTGCTACCTACGGGATTCCCCTTGATCACGTGGCTGTGGTGGCCAATGGGGAAAATGCTCATGGATTCCACAGGACTGAAATAAACAGAGAAATAGTTCTTCACACCAGCTACCCACGAGGGCACAGCACAGAAGGAACAGACAGAAATGCTCATCTACCAGTCTTCCCCTGAAAGGGGGATCTTCACATATTTTTAAAGCTGCTACCTAAGGATCCACCTTCCTATCAGCCTCACTGAGATTACCTCTTAGAGACACTGAGAGGTCTTGGCACACCCTCAACTACTGGGAGCCACTAAGAACAAGGAAATTGGTTTGCACAGTCCCAAAGGGTTGAAAGACAACCAAGAGCTAAGCTAGAGTTCAACTGCTATACAAGATCACAGCATCAAGTCTAGGAGGTGGTTGTTTCATATAATGCACAGAAACCAACTAGAATGGAGGAAAATGAAACAAAGGAACACATTCCAAACAAAAGACCAAGATACAATCTCAGAAAAAGACCTTAATGAAATGGAGATAAGTAACTTACCTAATAAATATTCAAAATAACTGTTATAAAGATGCTCACCAAAATGAGAAAATCAATGCATGAACAAAACGAAAATTTCAACAAAGAGAATATATTAAGTACCAAACAGAAATCACAGAGCTAAAGAATACAATAACAGAACTGAACACTTCAATAGAGAGATTCAATAGTAGACTACATGAAGTAGAAGAAAGAACCAACAAACTCAAAGACAGGGCACTAGAATTCACCTATTCAGAAGACCAAAAAGAAAAAGAAATTAAAAATAGTGAGGCTATATTAAGACATTCATGGAATAACATCAAGTAGAACGATATTCACATTATAGGGGTCCCAGAAGGAGGAGAGAGAAAAAGTGCCAGAAAATTATCTTAATAATGAAGAGGAAATAGACATTCAATCCAGGAAGCCCAGAAAGTTACAAAACAGATGTTCCAGATTAGATCTCCAAAGGGATTCACACCAAGACACATTATACTTAAATTCCAGAAAGTTAAACACAAGGAAAATTTAAAAAGCAACAAGAGAAAAGCAACTTGTTATACAAAAGGAAACTCCTCCCAAAAAATATTAGCAAATTTTTCAGCAGAAACTTTGCAGACCAGAAGAAAGTGGCATCATATAATGAAAGGGTTGAAACTGGGGTACCTGGCTTGCTGAGTTGGGGTAGAGCATGAAGCTCGTAATCTCAGGGGTTCATGAGTTTGAGCCCCATACTGGGGGTAGAAATCACTTAAAAATAAACTTAAGGGGCACCTGGGTGGCTCAGAAGGTTAAGCCTCTGCCTTCAGCTCCAGTCATGATCTCAGTTTCCTGGGATCGAGCCCCGCATCGGGCTCTCTGCTCAGCAGGGACTCTGCTTCCCCCTCTCTCTCTGCCTGCCTCTCTGCCTACCTGGGATATCTCTCTCTCTCTCTCTCTCTCTCTCTCTCTCTCTCTCTCCCTCTCTCTCTCTCTAATAAGCAAATAAA
>PITA01024608.1:0-25950 GCA_004023965.1 Spilogale gracilis | reverse complement strand
TTTTGCCCATACACAACTGAGTACAACTGAATAACCACTGCTGTTTCACCAACTATAATTTCCATGTTTCATATTTAAGATGGTTTTATGAATTGGAAAATAGGTGACAAAGTAGATGCTTTGAGTATAGGCAACTTCCAGTAACAGAACAAGATTAGAGTACTTGGTAGAATAGTTTGGAATGTGATTGCATAGTTTTCAAAATTTACATGTTCTTGGAAAATGTCAATATTGGGCGCCTGGGTGGCTCAGAGGGTTAAAGCCTCTGCCTTCAGCTCAGGTCATGGTCTTAGGGTCCTGGGATTGAGGCCCACATTGGGCTCTCTGCTCGGCAGGGAGCCTGCTTCCTCCTCTCTCTCTGCCTGCCTTTCTGCCTACTTGTGATCTCTCTCTCTATCAAATAAATAAAAAATAAAAAAATATTCTATATATAAAAAAAAGGAAAATGTCAATATTGCCTCTAATTTTCAGATTAAATCCTGAGGATTGTTCTCTTCAATTTATGAGGGTTTTAGGACAAACCTGGTTTTGAGAAACAGCTCTGATGAAGGGATTCAGTAAGCTAAGAGCAACAATAGTAATAAAATTAGAGAGTAAAGTCATATCATTGGCTTAAAAAAACCCTTCCCATTTAAGAGAGAGAAGTCCCAGATCTCATTTATGGATATAAAACCAAGAAAGATTAAAGCCTTGAGACTGAGGGGGATGGGTCCAAAATGTGATGAGGAATCCTGATTAAGGTGCCATGATACTTGTGCCTGCAGTTTCTCAAACATCAATCAAGTCTTACATTTTTCCTTCTGGCATGGCATTTCACTCTTCCAGTATTGCCTACTATATAGCTCACTGTCAACAGATAAAGTCTTTCTCACTATTGTCTTATAGTGTAATAGCCCTCAAAGGATTGGACACAAGAGACAAAACTGCAGGGTTATCAAAGCATTATGAAGAAGATATTAAACTCTTTATCACTTTCTAATAATCTTTTGGAATATGATATATCATATTTGACAGTTGGTTGTCCATGTTTTATTCTGGACTGAGATTTGGTTCTCAATGTTTTATTCTTTTGTCACTCTTCTGGATACAACAATTTAGTCCTCTCCCATTTCCCAGCATGCCTATGGCATACATAAGAACATCTGCAGATTAATTTCCCTAAAGTCGACACATACTCAATTTTACTTGGATTTGTTAAAGCAAATATTATTATTATCATTCACCCTTTGGAAATGAAGAACTTTGGTTTCTGAAAATTTATATTACATGGTGATGTTCTTGTTCAATAAGCTAAATTAAAGAGTTGAGGTACATTGGCACAGATAAATTAAAATGCCAAATGTCCCTAGCTACTTTTTTTTTTTAAGAGTTATTTATTTATTTTAGAGTTAAGGCAGAGAGCACACAAGAGAACATGAGCTGAGGAATGGGCAGAGGGAGAGGTAGAGAGAGAATCTCAAGCAGACTTCCCACTGAGCTCCAGGCCCAACACAGGGCTTGATCTTACGATCCTGAGATCATGACCTGAGCAGAAATCAAGAGTCAAAGATGCTTAACTGTCTGAACCACCCAGGTGCCCTCTGGCTATTCTTCTTAACAAAGAATTGTTATACACATACAATGTACATGATTATTTAGTGGAACCTAAGCATTACCCATGACCACAAGCAGGAGTAATAGAATCCTTGAACAGCATGTTTCATGTTCCTTCTAAAACATCAGTGTGGTCTGAAATGGGGCCATGTAATAAAAGGTTGCTAAAATAAATACTGTAGAGTCTCTCTAACACACAAAAGTGTTGCTATACTTTCCCCTATATAAATAACAATAACAGTTAACATTTTATTTAATAATATTGCTAAGTACTATTCTCAGTGCTTTACATATAACTTTTATTTTTTTTAAAGGATTTTTTTATTTATTTGACAGACAGAGAGAGAGAGAGTGCTCAAGTGGTGGTGGGGGGGCCAGAGGGAGAAGCAGACTCCTCACTGAGCCGGGAGCCTGATGCAAGACTCCATCCTAGGACCCTGGGATCATGACCTGAGCTGAAGGCAGACACTTAACCGGCTGAGCCACCCAGGCGCCCCTACATATAATTTTTAATCATCACAAAAACTCTTGCAGTAGGTGCTACTACTGTTTTATAGGCCGGGGGAAAAAGGTCAGTGATGGGCTAAGTAATTTGTTCAAATGTCACCCAGAAACTAAGTGGTCAAAGCTAGATTTAAACCTAGTCTGACTGCAGAGTCCATGTTGCTTCATTCTTGCTCTCTGCCTAGGAGTCAGTGGCTTGGCATTTTGATGCTATCAGTGACTTTTTTCTCACACTCCACTGGTGATGATGATGAGATATTTCTGGGGCAATTTTAAACAATTCCAATTTTGTTTTATAGCAAGAGAACCTCTACAATCAAGCAACCAATTTCATTCATAGTGCAAAAATATTTAATGGTACTAAACCCATTTTTTTCCTAAAAAAATATTTGCAGGAAATGCTGGAATACAGGTAAGCCCAAAATTTTATCAGTGAATGTGGAATTATTCCCCAATTTCAAATGCTACAGGTGATAATCATCAAGAAAGGTATGTGATAATAGCTGTGATCACATTTAGCAAACTGCTACTCAATACATAAATGAAAGGTATATTTGCTGTTAAACTTTTACTCTGAACCCTCACATAAAATTTTTTGAGGTGTTCAAGTCTATTTTGAGACACAAGACATTGGTTTGAGTTTTGCTTTGGTTCAAATGAACAGAAGTTATTTTGGATGAAAAAAAAAAAAAAAAAAGAAGTTATTTTGGATGAACGTTGTCGGACTTATCAAGAGTTTTTAGGAACAATATAATATATAAACACAAATCTCATTCCTTTGGAGACAAAAAGTCCTCTTCAGCACTACTCTTTCTTCTTATGAATGAATTCTCTGAACCTGAGGTCTGGAGAACACACTGAGGTTGATATTATGCACAAAACAGAACAAAGTACTATGAACAATATGCCCATCAAGCTTGGACAGATTTCTATTATCATAAAGTAACAGAGGTCCTGATTTTTAGGTCAAAATTAAAGACATGAGGTTTTAAGAATAAAAAATTCTATAGCACATCCTTGAAAAGAAAAAAAAAAAGGATTTTCTTTCTAAAATGAACCTAATGGTATTATGAAGGAGGGCTAGAAGAAGAAAAGCAAAATAGAGAACATGCCTGTAAGTCTCAGTGCCTGCCCACATGTAAGGCTGCTAGGTGTTTAGACATGTATATATTAGCTTTCAAGCTTTATGACAAGAGCAGTGATTGTCAACAAATGTGATTCTGTCCTCCCCACTACTGTGGGGTATTTGGCAATATCTGAAGACATTTTCAAAACAAAGTACCTGTCTATAATGTGAACAGTGCCCAGGCTGAGAAACCCTGGACAACAGGAATAGACTTTAGTCAGGCTTAAAATCTAGGCCTATAGAGGAGGTGGTTTATCTGGGAAAATGACTCTTGCTTCACTCATTCAAACAATAAGTATTCAGAAAATGTGTAGAGATTGTTCTGGTCATTTGTACCTGCTGATTAGATGGGCGTATAGTCGGATTCTCAATAACATTTCTAAGAGACCAAGTAGTTGTAACTCCTCCCATCTACCCACCAAGAGACTAGAAAAGGGAACTTCTCAATGAGAGGATCCTTATGCCTGTTAGGGAAAAAGCATCAGCAGTGCAGGCCTTCATGGGAAACTGAAGGCCAAGGAAGTTTTCTGTTCTGACTAGGACTCCTGCTATGTGACTTCTGTTCTGGGTAGAAAGTTGTATTCTTATTTCATATTGAAGAAACTCATAGTCTTTTCTGGGATAGGTATCTTTCCAATAATCATAGCACCATCCCATTGTGACAATGTGCACTGTCACAAAATAAAAAAAAAACAAAAACCTATCCATTTCTTTATACTCTCTGAAGTATATTCCCATGAAAATGGTGCGGCCTTCCTTTTCACATATTCTTTTCTCTGCTTCTAAGCTTTTAGGCAAAGATTAATCTCACATATCTATATTTCTTGGTAATTACTCTCCAGTTATTTCATGTGAGTGTTTTGCTCACTAGATTCTAGACCAGGGTAAGATCTGTATCTTCACTCTCCCTGGAAGTCCTCTGAACACCTAATATAATTCTGAGCACAAAGAGTCATTTAATGGCTTGCTGAATGAACTAACCAATAATACGCACATAAATGACAGCAGGATAAAGCCAACAATAAATATTTCTATGCTGGTATTCCACTGTGTATACAAGGCTGATTGGACCACTTATAAAAACAAATACACCAAGCCCATAACATACAATTATCTACAACAATTAAACTCAAAGAATGTTTGTAAAATGGTATTGCTTAAATTTAATGTACAATTTCTTGCTTGGTAGAAATGTAATAGGACTTGAAAAATAATTATTTACACTATATTTTCTATAAAGCAATTGAGTGAGACACAATGTTGGCATTTAAGCTTCTCAGTATCAGTGCATCAATGTGTAGAAGTGGATGGATTCTGGTTGCATATGAACTATGCAAAATCAGAAAGTATTTTTTTTAAAGAAAGATTTTATTTATTTATTAGAGAAAGAGAGAGAGCGCATCAGCAGGAGGAAGGGCAAAGGGGGAGGGAGAGAGAATCTTGAGTAGATTATGTGCTGAGCATGGAACCTTATGTGGGGCTTGATTCATGACCCTGACATCATGACCTGAGTTGAAACCAAGAGCTGGAAGCTTAACTGACTGAGCCATCCAGGCACCCCTGCAAAATCAGAAAGTATTAAGTAAGCCTACTTAATTATTCTGGTTAAACGCTGTGCACATGCCATGTACTGTAAACAACTCCTGGCTTCAGGGGACATGTATGCAAGAATTGCTTGTAAGCAACAAAATACTTGAATACCTATTTTTTTTGGAGGGGCAGTATGGAATCTTCCCATTCTTTCACAAAAGAGATCATTCCCAAATATTAGGAAAATTGCACCTGAGTCATGATAACATTAAACACATACACACACACACACTCCCCAAGAACTTCCTGAACTCAATATGACCAAAAAAATACTGGCCATTTAAACATGCCCTGCTATCACTCACCTGGGATGAAAAAGTACACACTAGGAAGTCTGCTTGGGAGAGAAAGTGTATATCCAGGATCACACCCCGAAGTGAATTCTCTGTGTATCGATTGTGTAGCCCAGCTGACCAAGAGATAGAGTTATCACTAATAAATTCGTAAGTGGGGTACCTGTAAAGAAGAAATAAATCTGTACATCATCACAGAAATCACAGTTTGTTTTTTTTTTAATCAGGAGGTAGTATCTTGCCAGCAGGAGGTAGACCTGTTCCTTTGACCAAAGTTCTTCTAACAGTAAGGGGAGCTTTATGGCATTTAATAGTTGATGAAGCATCTTTGAATCCATCATGGGGAAGAAAACATTCTATAATCCCCTATATGTTACATGTGCTTGGCATGTCACATAATATATACATACACACATCAAAATGTCCCTTCTTAATTCACAAGAGTTGAAGGTTCCTTATTTTCTTTGTAATGAGTGACCTCTAAGAGGTTTCTCAAGCGGTTTTCCCATTTGGTCACTGAACTTCTCCTTTAGAATACAAACACCATGGTTAAATTTCATTTAAATTTTTAACTTAGAATTTGTGATAATTTAGACCTGTCTCCCCTAACTCCCATCCTTGAAGTACTATCTTATCCAACAACAATAATAAAAAATCAGTCTAATAAATTTATGAAAGTAAATTCCTTACAGATGTCCACCAAGTAACATTTTGATAGTCTTGAGATAGGATGTGTTTAAAAATATTAAAACAGGGTATCTTTAAAAAGTCTACCATTTGTTGAAATGATTCCACTGTGAATTAAGAGGTTTAATTATACTCTAGTACAGAGTGAATAAATCTTCTCAGTGCATGAGGGAGATGTTCACAGTTAAGTTGCAAACTTAGGGAGTTACATGAAAATGGGATCATAATTATACCTGCTTTATATAATTTTGTGGGAATTAAATACATTAAGCAATGTAAAGTGCTTAGAAGAACACCTGACATATAGTAACTGCTCAATAAATATTAGCTGTGATTGTTAAACATTCTTCTGTAGATAACCACTTGGTTTCATTCCTTACTTCCTTTAGATATCTGCTGACATACAGCCTTATTAATGAGGACTTCAGGGACTTCTTTTTTCTCTGCTTAACTTTATGACTTCTATTATCATAATATATATTGACTGTTAGGCACTGCCTGTATCCATTCCTCACCTCCATCATCCTTAACTGGAATGTGAGCTCTATAATCCATTCCTTTTTTTTTTTTTATTTTAAACATTTTTTTTTTAAGATTTTATTTATTTATTTGACAGAGAGAGACCACAAGTAGGTGGAGAGGCAGGCAGAGAGAGAGGGGAAGCAGGCTCCCTACTGAGCAGAGAGCCCGATGCGGGCCTCGATCCCAGGACCCTGAAATTATGACCTGAGCGGAAGGCAGAGGCTTAACCCTCTGAGCCACCCAGGCGCCCATCTATAATTCATTTCATCTGCTTTGTTCACTATATTTTTGTCAGTACCCAGAAGAGAATCTGGAATATAGTAAAGGATCAATAAATATTTGTTGAGAGGGCAATAGTTCCTATTTGCAAACCCCAAACCATCAATAGTCCATTTACATGTCTGTCTCCCACACAGTATTCCCCAAAGGTTGGGACTAGACTTTATTTTTCTTTGCTTCACAGCACCTAGTACCCCACACAATGCTGTGTGAGTAAATATATGAATAAATGAGTGCTACCTATGTCTGGGACTTTTTCCTAATCCCCTAACAGCTGCTTCAGAGTCTTCATTTCACAGCCACCAAGGAGCTTTTTCTCATTGCCTCTAATAATGACTGTGACAGCAAAGTCTGTACTGTTTCAGATCGGTATTCAGTGTTCCGATCCATTTGCCCTCATTATTTTTGGCATTTTGCCCTCCTCAGCCCCAAATCAGGGAGATGAAGGAAATGTCACATTTGTTCTAAAAAGAAAACAACCAAAAGACTTTTAGTGTGATTCTTGTGAAGCTGCCTACCCAGGCATGGGGCAGAAATGGCAACAAATATGAAAAGGCTGGAGGATAAGGGACAGAGAGAATCATTAAAATACACCAGTACAGTTTTTATCCTTGAATAAAGACTAACTCTGTCAGCATGGTTTGGGTGCCCAGTGAAAAGAAAAGAGTGATCCTTTTACTGAGATGTGACGTTTACATTAATGCCCTCCCTAACTTAAAGACGCCTCTCTAGAATCAAACCAGAAGAACACCTAAGTTCCTCAGGCCTTCTCTGAGATTGGTTGATGAAGGATACTGAATTTGGAAAAAAAACAAACAGAAACAAAGTAAATAAAGGAAAAGGGAGATTTTGTATCTCCAATAATAAGCACGGAAACTTCTACACAGACACGCTTCTTTCTTGTCTTTTGCCAACAAGTATGTCAGCAGAGGAATCTTTTTATGGTGAAGTAGAGATTAGCCATGATAAAAAAATATTTTTTTCTTCTTTTACCTTATAAAAACTTATTTTTACATCACTCACAAAGGACTAAGTTAAAGTTATAAACTAAGAACACATTTTCTGAAATCCTTCTCCAGACTAAGGGAGATAATCCTCCTCTGTAGGGTTTCACGGAAGCTGGTATACAATCCCTACAGGACATTATGAACTGTACTACAATGACTTGTTACATGTATACACCTACCAGTAGGATGTTCCTTGAAATAAGGAGCCACATGTTCTGTTTTATTTCTCTTTGTATTTCTAGTGCCCTGCAACTGTGTCTAGCATATTATAGTTTAATAAAACAGTGAAAAAATTCACCACCCTTTATTGCTGAGTCTTCATTTCACAGGGCAAACCAAATGCTTTACAAAAACTTTTAAACATATTATTCTCGCCTCTACTCTATTAAATGAAACTAATTTTAGGGGTGCTCATCCAGCATTTTTGATAAATATGTAAATATTCTGGGAGATTTTTAAAGACCTGTTTCTTCTCTGGTTTCACCCTTAGATTATGATACTGGATTGACAACTTTAACAGTTCTTATTTCTTCGCCAAGGATTGTGATTAAACACTCTAAGAGTGAATTACCTAAGAGACATCTCCACTTTAGCAATGGCTGCCATAGGCAGTGGTATACAGGTGCCAAAATCTTACAGATGAACTCGGTCTTAACCCAGAGAAACCCGAGGTGTAATACCAAGCAGCAAAGCATTAACTGCACATTTTCACATGGAAGCCACATGTATAAAGCTAATCTTCACTGCTTTTATAAAAGATAAGCTACCCAGAAAATGGATCCTCCCCTGACTGTGTGAATCTTATGCATCATTTTATTTTTTTGCTCTTCACTCTCTCGAAGCACAAAAGTCTCATAATCACCCTGGACAAAAGATACCTTAATGAGAGATTAATTCATGTTTCTGGTCTCCTAAAACAATGGCAGAAGTTTTATGCTTTGCTTAGGTATCAAAACTAATCCTGACAGGTCTAAAGCAGAGTTGATTCAGAGTAGAAAAACATTGCCTGGATGGTGCAGTCAGTTAGGTATTCAGCTCTTGATTTTGGTTGGCTCAGGTCATGATCTCAGTGTTCTGAGCGCAGAGCCTGCTTGAGACTCTCTCTGCTCCTTCCTCTGCCCCTCCTGCTCATGCGTGCTCTCTCTCTAAAATAAATAAATCTTTAAAAAATAACTCAGAAAATTAAAATTAAAGAATTTCCAAAGAGAGAGGGAAAAATGCATAAAATGCTGCTGCTACGTTTATAACATAATATGAAAAAAACTGCCTCCTGGACTACCATGGGGAGAGTACAGTTACTAGCTGCTGACCACAAAAAGGAAATTCAAGTTGTACTATTCCCTGTTGCCAACTATATCACATGGGTTACCTGTAAAAATATGCTGCACTATGGATTAAAGCTGTAAGATGTTCATATCTTTTTCTCTAAATATTTCCAAGTCCAGAAATCTAGCTGAAGGAAATAATGTGGATAACGTTAGGAATATACTGCATTATTTGTTAAGAGTGAAAAACTGGAAATAACCTAACTGTACAATCTTAGGAGAAGGAGCAAGCAAGAAACTGCATATCCATCCAGGAGATACACAGTCATTAAAAGGGACATTTATGATGATAATTTTTTTAGGGACCTGAGAAAATGGATCCATTGCTGTATTAATAAATAAAAAAGAATTCAAATTATTACATACAATATGCTCAGCTACTAAAATGGGTAACTAGATAAATGTCTAAAGGGAATATGTCAACGTTTAAGTAATTGTTGCCATTGAGTAATAGGATTGTGGGTAACATTTTTTCCTTGCCTGTATACTTACCAACTTTACAACTCCATCTCTTTTAATGACCATGAATTATTTTGCTAATCAGAGAAAGAAGAAAAACAGGAAAAAAAGGTTGTGATGCTTCAAGAACAAGTAAAGGAGTAGATAAAATTAGTGTTTTAATATTTTTTCAACCAAGCTACAAATTCAGTCTGGTATTTTAAAATGAAGAAGCATGGTGAACTATTTCTACTTTGTTTATAATTGGTCTGGATATGAAACCGGAAAAGTATCTGTGAGATTTCTGTATTGTGTTTTGTGACCAAATGTTCATTTAATCCCTAACTATAAGCATATAATTTGGCTTATACTTGGCTGATGAATTTCATGGTCCTGTGTGTGTATATGTGTGTGTGAGAGTGAGAGTGTGTGAGAGAGCACCTGATAGAGCGAGCCTTAAAAAAAACAACATGCAATTTATATCAGGTTAACATGGATTCTTAGAAGGGAAAAATAGGATTTAGATTATTATCCAATGATTTGGATAAACACCCACATTACAGTCCTCACTTTAAATTTGTTTTCTTCCCAATTCCTATTTGTGACATAAAAAATGGACCAAGAAATAAATTAATTAGTCAAATAGCTTAAGTCATTAACAGCTAATAAAATGTTTTTGAACTTATGGGACTGAAATAGACATAATTCAATAATTACTGGGCACTTACTAGAGCTAGGTACTATGTCTAAAGTGTTTATAATCCAGTGAAGCAGACAGAGGTAAGCAAGTGCTAAACATTAAGTCAGGGATTTAGGGATGATTTCTCGAGTAAATGGTTTCTGAGCAGAAATGAGACTACAGATTTTTCTCTTTCATTTCCTACTTAAATACATTTAATATATCCTTTATTTAGTTATAGTAAATAAAGGCCAATATTAGGTTCACCCAGAGCCTGTGATAAATTCCCAATTAGGATCAGGGCATTTTATGTATTTTCCGAACACCCTACATTAACTCTACAGTAGCACTACTCATATTGCCGAAAAATTGTCTGTTCTCCCACTAGATAAGGCATTCCTTGAGAGCAGACTTTCTTGCATATCATGGAATCCCCATGACCTAACACGGTGCCTGAAATAAAGGCATGCTCCATAAACAATGGTTACTGGTCAGTACATACTAGCAGTTCTTATTCCTCCACTTATAAGACTTATCTTCTGATTCTTTACTTTTCTTTAATATAATTTCCAAGTTTCAGAAATTATGAGATGCAAACTTATATTTTACATATGTTTTAGTTGCCCCTAACTGCTAGTGAAGACAGTGAGAGTAAAAAGGTAAGCACCTGGTATGGTTTATTTCTAACAGTCCTATTTAGCTGGTTAGTGTTCTGGACTGAATGCTTGTGTCCCCCTAGAATTCCTATGTTTGAGCTGTAACTCCAAGTGTGATAGTATTTGGAGATGGGGCCTTTGGGAGATGATTAGGATTAAATAAGCATGAGTATGTGAATGGGGCCCTTGTGGTGGAATTAATGCATTTATACGAAGAGACACCAGAAAGCCTGCTCTCTCTCTTCCAAACACAGAAAGAGGACATGGGAGTACACAGTAAGATGGCAGCTGCCTGCATACCAGGAGACTTCAGACACCTTGCTGGCCCCTCAAATATGCTTTGCTTATATTAACAGTCACACAAGTACATAGTTGTTTGAATTAAAAAACTGCCAGTAATATTATAACAAGAATCACAAGTCACAGGAATTAAGGATTCTTTCCAACTGAAAAGAATCCCAGTCTAGAATCACTAGTTCATTTAACTCACTTTGTTTTTGCCTCCTTTAATAAAGAAGGGTCATCCGTGGCCAAATATACTCTTCTTTTATCCACTTGCATTCTTCGAGCAAGAAGCTGAAAATGTTCTTCAACGTGTACCATGTATTCCTCAATGGGATGGAAGGCTGCTTCTGTTCCCACTTTGTCTGTGCGTCTGACATGGACTCTGGGGGGGCAGAAGAAAAAAGTCAGATTCTGTTGATAATCTTCTGATCCACTGGATGTTTTAGGGTTTTCAACTTTATACCCTTATTTATGGTGGCATCATAGACATTTTAAACCAATTTTTCTTTCATTTTGCCATTAGAAAAAGTAAAATATTAAAAAATTCAAACAAATATATTCTAAATATATTTGCATGTTAACACAATACAAGAATTAGAAAATAAGTTGCGAGTACACTTTTTAAAAAAGATTTTATTTATTTATTTGACAGAGAGAGATCTCAAGTAGGCAGAGAGGCAGGCAGAGAGAGAGGAGGAAACAGGTTCCTGGCCACGCAGACAGCCTGATGCAGGACTCGATTCCAGGACCCTGAAATCATGACCTGAGCAGAAGGCAGAGGCTTTAAAGAAAATAAGCTTTTGAAGAATGCTTTCTTGTAAAGTAATTCACATATCCAAGAATAATGGTAAATTAAATGGAAGATTCCAGTGTTATACTCCATATAGGGACCAAACTACCAACCAGCCTTCCAGAAAAAAACTAGATATAACTTTTTAAGATTTCTGACAACAGATCATACCAAGATTCACAGTTGTTATTACAGAATATTAAATATATTTTTGGCAATATTTTGATGCCAACTTTTCTTTTCCTTCATGTTACCCTGTATAGTTACTGTAACTGCCAGCCTGTGGAATTCAAAGTTGTTTGAGGAAAACAGACCTGTACAGATTCGTCCTATAGCACAAGCAAGGCAGGCAAAGCTTTTAAGAATTCTTACCATTTTAAGTTCATGGAGACATTCTAGCCCTTTTGCTGGATGCATACTGAATTTCCTTTTGTTGTTTTTCACTCCATCAAACACAAGCAGATATTGATCTCATCTGTCCTATTTTTAAAAAGCTCTAAGAGGCGCCTGGGTGGCTCAATCGTTATATGGCTGCCTTAGGTTCAGTCATGATCCCAGTGTCCTGGGGTCCTGAGGTCCTAGGGTCCTAGGATCCAGACCAGCCTCCGGCTCCCTGCTTTTCCCTCTCCAGCTCCCCTGTATTTGTGTTCCCTCTCTCGCTATCTCTCTCTGTCATAAATAAATAAAATCTTTAAAAATAAATAAAAATTTTAAAAAGTTCTAAAACTGTGAAATTGGGAACAAAGATTTACATTGTCCTACACTGAATATGTGCTGACTTCCATAGTACTCTCCTTCCATCTTAGTGCTTTCAAGTAATTGTAATGAAGATAATAATGGTCAGAGTTTATTTTCATAAATTAAAACTCTCCTTAAATTTGCCCTTCCTGCATCCCCCCTAGCAAATTACTAAATCACTATTATATGTGGGAAAAAGAAAAAGGTAGATTTGTGTCCCCTTAGGTCACCGTATATGGGCAGGGCCTAGTCAAGCCAAGGGACAGCTTTTTATTATTCATCTGGAGTGAGGGTCTATTTTCACTGTAGTTAATACGTTATCTCTGTAGGTATTCTTTCCTTTGCATTCCAGACTATAGTTCAGATGTAAATACCACTGTATGAATACCTATTCTATCATCTTTTTCTTCCCATATCCTTCTTAATCACTGCTTCTCTCATGAAATTGGAATTATTCACTGTGCTCCATAGAGATGAAGCGGGACAGAAAGAACAATTCCACTGAATTTCAATGAGAAGCTTCATGAGAAGAAGCACTAATTGGTACTCATGACTTCACCATGTGCCTTCTTTAGCTCTAACATTTAAAATGGGGATCAGAGGTGCCTGGGTGGCTCAGGTCATGATCCCAGGGTCCTGAGATGGAGCCCCAAGTCCAGTTGGGTTCCCCGCTCAGCAGGGAGTATGCTTCTCCCTCTCCCGGTGCCCTTCCCTCCCTGCTCGTGCGCTCTCTTTCTCTCAAGTAAGTAAATAGATAAAATCTTTAAAAATAAATAAAATGGGATCAGTAACTTCAAAACATATGGAGACTAAGACACAAGGGAAGATGTGGGGTGGGAAATATGAAAATGAAAATAAAAATTAAAAAAAAGAGCTGTAATAACAGAGAAAGAATCCAAGGAAGAGGAGCAGTTGAGGTAGTGGCAGAGTACTACTCATCAATTTTCTCAATTTTCCAAGTACTCCTGAAATTAGGCCTGAATCAAGAATTTGAGAGAGGAGCATAATGGTCTTTATGGAAGAATCAGAATGTTAGGCCTGTGAAAGATATTAGAAGTCATTTTAATTTAAGTCATTCATCAGAGAGGTAAGGAAACTGATGCTTCTGAAGACATCAGTGAACAAAATAGACAATATAAGGCAAAGGGAAGCTGGTTTCTCTCACATACATTTCAACCTAGTTGTCACGAAAGCAAAAGTTCTTTGTGTACTTGCTTTTACTACAGTTGCCCCTTCAATGACATGGGTGTGAACTGTGTGGGTCTATTTATACACAGACGTTTTATAGTACAGTACTATAAATGTATTTTCTCTTATGATTTTCTAATAATACATCCTTTTCTCTAGCTTACTTTATTATAAGAGTATAGTATATAATACACATAGCATAAAAACATATGTAATTGACTGTTTATATTATTGGTAAGGCTTCCAGCCAACAGCTATTTATTAGTAGTCAAGTTTTGGAGGAGTCAAAAGTTATATGCGGATTTTGAACTGCATGGGGGTGAGCTCCCTAACCTTGCATTGTTCAATGGTCATCTGTATTAGATATCAAGCTCTTTCAGGGCAGGGAATCTGATTTTAATCTATTTCCAACAGCACCAAATACAATGAATAAATTAATGAACGTTGGGCAGACACAAAAATCTAATTGTTTAGTACTACATGAATAGAAATCTTAGATACCATCTAACTTAGGTTTTTTCAATTTTAAACAAGGGAAGAATGGCAATCAATGAAGACTAGAATAATCAAGTACTTTGGGCAAAGCTGCAGAATTTGTTAGTAGTAGAATTTAGATCGTATATCCCCAGATTCCTGAATTCTAGTGTCCTTCTCTTTCATTACAGCACATTACCTCAATGTACAAATTATCTGTGGTATTTCAATTTTCTATATTTGGCCAACTCTTAATATGAAAGATGGTCCATGGACAATTAGGTTAGCTTTCTGGTATGTGGGAAAGCTTTGAAGCAAAGTTAAGATGGTCTAAGTCCTGGTTTAGCCTTTATTAACTCTGGAACTTTGGGCAGAGATTTTCTTTCCTTTAGTTTCCTTACCTGTAAAACGTTTACCTCTGCCCACTTCATAGGATTGTGTTATAGGATCAATGAGATAATGTACTTGAAAGTATTTTGGCAATTTATTTACTATAATGTTATCTTTCAAGATCCTCTTCAAACATTCAATCCATGAAGACTTTTCTGATCCAGATGGAAGTACACTTCTCCCCTGACCTCTCATGATACTTTTTATATTTCTCTCAGGCTTTTTATCACACTCTACCCACATAATGTTAGCTGTGTATGTCTCTTTTCCAACTGACTATAATAAGCTAGAAGGAGCCATTTTAAAAAAATTAATCTGTCTCCCACAATAGCAGGTATTCAGTAAATGTTCTGTAAATAAGTAAACGAATCAACACATGTACTAATATTAATCAATAGCTGACTGTACTACAAACAGTATAAGCTACAGAATGTCACAGCCTAGGTTACATGTGTATTTTCAGGAATCGTCTTAACATCAGTCTCTCTGAAAGGTAATAGTATAGTAAAATAGCATTTTACTATACTATTACCTTTCAGAGAGAACTAAAATCTTCTTATCTTCCTTATCACATCATCACTTTTAAGGCAGGTATTACCTTCCCTATTTTACAAATGGAAAAATCAAAGCCCAATACCATTAACAGGTTACTTGGTTCAGAATTAGGAAAAAGCCAGGGATACAGCCCAAGTCACTTAAGTCTCAATCCAGTATTCTTATTAGGCAAAGAAAAATTTTCCAAGATATGAAATCTGGCACCAGGATTCAGGAAAACTCCTTTTTCCATAACTTTTTATGTATGTGTACAGGAGCAGATACTTATGAGCAAAGGTGCTCCTTTGGATTCTTCTTGGTCCTAGGATTTCCAGATATATCTCCTTGAACATAAGCATGAGACTGACTGTATATGTACATGATAATTCCCAAGTGGGCCAAGAAATAATTTTAAATAATAATTTCAACATATCTTACGTTATAAATAGTCCTCTTATTCTCAAAAATAGCTTCCAGGACAGAAAAGAAAACAGAACATCAAAAAATGCAAAATAATCACCCGTGGTAATTAATGAAACCTAACAAAAAGTACAACAGAAAAGCTATAAATATAACAGCTTCATCTCATGTCCTTTTAAAGATAAGACAGGAGTCATGTATAACATCCAAAATATTCTCAATAAAATAAAATTTTGATAGTTTCCCCAGAAGAGACAGCTAATTTCAGAAATATGGGTTTAATGTATTTGTTGAATGATAAATAAATAAGTGAATGAGGGTAACAAAGTATGGTGATTCAACTGTTCTAAGTGAACAAAGGAAGAATGAATGATCTCTCTGTGACCTAAGGTGAACTCTGGAACATCTGTTTTTGGGTGGGGCTCTGAAAATTAAATCATATATCATAAAGTTTACAATATATTGTAAAGTATACATATCTCTGCTGCTATATATCACTTTTTGAGGGATAAATCAGATTCTTACCCAATAACTGGATGTTTGAAGCCAAGCTTCTTGGTGGCCTCTTCTATTTCCTTTTCCAACCAAGGCTGTGGGCGGATCAAGTATTTGACAAACTGAGACACCCACCACACTGCAGGATCACCATGGACTCGTACAAGC
Source organism: Spilogale gracilis (assembly GCA_004023965.1). Classification (NCBI taxonomy): domain Eukaryota; kingdom Metazoa; phylum Chordata; class Mammalia; order Carnivora; family Mephitidae; genus Spilogale; species Spilogale gracilis. Next base: position 9,769 of record PITA01024608.1, on the reverse strand, counting down.
CGATCTGCAAGGTCTTCTGGTATTGCCAGGGGTAAATACGGTGGACGAGGATGAAGACTGTCTACAATGGGGAGCTCAACCACCTGAACATTTTTGTCCTTCACTTCACCTGTGAGAATATCAAAATGTATCATCACCATACTGCTTTCCTCAGACAATTACCATTTAAGAAGAGCTCACTCTGGATGTTTTCTTCCTCATAGCAACTCTAAAGCAGTACTATAATTCTCACTTTGCAGAGGCAGTTATGTCACTTGCCCCAGGTACTAGCACAGAAGTTTACATTTAGGTTGGTCTGCCTCTCAAGTCCATGGTGTTTTGTTTTTTTTTTTTCCTGTCATAACATAGCTGCCATATCAATACCTCATACTCCAGATGGATGCACCCAGCACTCAAAGTAGCCAATCAGAGAATAGCCGTATTGCTAGTGAACACAGCCAGCCAGGCAAAATCCTGTTTCTTTAATTGTTTTTGAACTAGACAATAAAGTGTTCTCAAATTTCCAGATTGTCATTACAGCAAATGGTTCTTGCATTACTTTCATGACAGAGCACCAAGATACTAGAGATACCTAAAGATTATGATTATAAACCAAGAACTTTTATCTTTTGAAGAAAAAAAAAATCCCCCAAAGTCGTCTTTTTTCTTGGCCTAACTGTCTTTTTATTTTCAACTATAACAGTATAATCTACATTGATTGTTTACCTGGATAGTAATTTAAAGTTAGAACAGAGATTAGATGCTAATTTTTGAAAGATGATGATGAGTTTCAGAATCCAATTTCTATACATCACTAATGTTGTTGCTGTTCTATCAATTTTATAATGTAATGAGATGAATATCCCAAAAGCAGATAAACCAGTATGTACAGTTTACTTTACATATTGAAGACCACACAGTAGTAACTAGAAGACACAAAGACATCAGGCAGAGAAATTTCACAAATATAAAATATACTGAATTAAAGTTTCAATAAACAGAAAATATTAACCTGAATATACAAAATAACTCCACTTAAGATGTTGTCCTTGTACATTATGAGTTAGAATCACAGTTAATCACTGGACTATTAAAAAAAGGATGCATTTGTAGAGAATAAACCTAGAATACATTTAAAATGTATTCATCAGAATGGAACACGGTCTGCAAAATTTTTTTTTTGCACATATGCAAAATGCTTTAAGGTAAATTATATGACCTGGGAAAGTAATCACTCAAACCAACTGCATGATTATTAGAAACTCAGTTGGTCTAACTAAAAATTAAAACATCTGGCTACTATTCTCTTTCTGATATGTAAGATTCATTTCCGGATTCTTAGAACAAAGCCCTTGAAATATGACATTTGCTGCATGAATAAATGGCAATAAAAAAATTTACCACCAGTGTTGCAGTTCTTCTAGTGTGTCAGTTAAGAAAGAGGTGTGCACAAAAAAGGGGGGGTGGGGTGGGCACTTCAATCAGATGAGAAACTAAGAATGTATGGAGAAAGAGTGAACTACATTGTTTTTTAAAGATTTTATTTATTTCTTTGATAGAAAGAGAGAGAGAGACATAGTGAGAGAGGGAACACAAGGAGGGGGAGTGGGAGAGGGAGAAGCAGGCTTCCTGCCAAGCCTGCCCTGGGATTATGACCTGAGCCTAAGGTAGTCTCTTCACCAACTGAGCCACCCAGGCGCCCCAGAGTGAGTTATATTTTAAATTAAGTTCTAATGACTTCCCTAAGACAAGAGAAATTGGGGTGCTTTTTCTGATATGGACGTGATAAGAGATTTAGTACATGAATGAGAGAAAAAAATAAAGGGAAAATAGTAGTTTTTAGTAAAAAAGAGAGAAAGAAAGGAAAAATCTGTCTATTCCTGTATGACCATAAACAAAAGCAAAATTAATAGGGCTACCTTCCTTTTGTGATTTCTTCCTAACAAGATTATTTTAAATGCTCTGTGTAACTAGCTCCATATTTCACTTATATAGAAGTATTACCCTCCCTGATTGCCCCAAGGTCTCAGCTTTCTTACAGCTAGTCTTATTGATGACTTTCAGACATAAATGAAAACTATGTCTATATCTTCAGGACAGAGAATTCAGTTTATTTTTGTTGATTCTGTGTTCATTCATTCATTCAGTTGTTCAAATATTTATCGAACGCTGCTCAGTGTATGAGGCAGTGTATAAAATGATAACATGGTTCTGGCCCTCCAAGATTTCTAGTTCAAAAACCTCTCCCAGAACTGACCGCTTTCAATGAAAGGAAATAAACAAAATAAAACAAAATATCATCACCAAAAAACATGCTATCAAAAAGATACCAGTATTCAATTGCCTAGTAATATATTATGAATTTATCATTTTCATATATTATTTTCATTCATATAAAAATAAGTTTAGCTTCCTCAATAATGATATATTTTAAAATAAATGAAAATAACATAGTACATGTTATGTTAGAAAGTTACTTTTTTTTTTTTTAAGATTTTATTTATTTATTTGACAGAGAGAGAGAGATTACAAGTAGGCAGAGAGGCAGGCAAAGAGGAGGAAGCAGGCTCCCTGCTGAGCAGAGAGCCAGATGTGGCCGAAGGCAGAGACTTTAACCCACTGAGCCACCCAGGCGCCCAGAAAGTTATTTTTTTAACTTGGTTTACCACCTAACATTTTTTATTCTACTAGTATACATATTAAAAAAACATATCTGGACCAGATCCTGGAGATAATTTCATTCAGTATTTTTTAAACTTTAGTCATTTATGTATGACTTTATAATTTTTATCACATTTATGTACTATCTGTATTGTTTAATGCTTTTTTTCATTTTAAAACTTGCCTGGTTTTATTTTGTAGATGGCAACTAAATAACTTCACTGAAAACAAAATCATATTATTAAATTCTATATAGATACTATTCCCTATGAAGGGCTCTGAGCCCAAGCCAGATTTCTGTTTTAAAAGGAGATTATCAGTGACGTGAAAGGGATATAATTGCTTTTTCCCTTATAACTCCTATGAATTTGAAACCAAATGAGAGAGAAGAATAAAATGTCAATCAAAATGTCAGCTTGATTACTAATAAGGGTAAACTACAGAGTATGGTTCTTTGTTTGGATTTTTGGCCTAATGGGTTTTCTAATAGTTTCCACCCAGCCCTATGCAGAGTTTGTCAACCATGGCTTACCACATGGGATAGAAGGAAGAGCATGTCTTCTGAGAGGGGGCTGTACCATGAGAGAAGCCAGAAAGGCCTGTGCCTCACACATTTGGTTCCTGCTCCTACACTCCCTAGTTGTACACTACTTTCCTTCCAAGTGGAAGGGATATGAGATAGATAGAAGCAAAAAAACACTTCAGTACTTTCCCCTTAAAGGAACAGAATTTGTTTCTCTTCTATAGGAACTCTTGAGGAATAAAGGATTCCCGGTACCTGTTCCTACCCATTTCCACCCCCAAACAATTATCCAGTGTTAAAGAACTATTAAAGATATCTTAATACCAAATTGAGAATTTGCTTGACATAATTAGAAAGACTGAAAAAGTAACTTCTCAACTATGTGACTCAATGTTTATTTTAATCCTTTATCAGGAAATTATCTGATATTGTCTCATATGCTACTTAATCTCTAGTAATCTGTGGTAGGTTCAGAGGTTGAGAAACACAGATTTAAACTCCCTCATTTTACAGAGGAAATAAACTAGACAGGTTAAGTGAATTTCTCAATGGCAATAAAGCCAGGATTAGACTCTAGGGTTTACTGCATTAGTTATATTACATTCTGCTTTCTGGAACCTATACACATATCTCAAAGCATTTAAGTAATAACCCCATAACCCCTTTTGATCAACCAAGAGTACCCTGTCATTCTAGTAAGACTTTTAGTGTTGGAAAAAAAAAAAAAAAGCAGCACTGCATCAACCTTCCAGTAAGGGAATGTTTTATGTGTATAAGTCATACAAAAGTCAGCACTACGCATTTGCAAAGAATCACAGCAAACTAGCCTAGGTATTAGACAATTGACTGATATGGTCACTATTAATTATTTCAGGGACTCGTTTTCAAGACTACCTCTTCTTATTGCTATTTCTGTTTTATAAGGTCATTCTCTTTGCTAAAGGCAGGGGAGACTCAACAGGCTTGTTAGTACACTTAGAGCCCTCTGCCAGTAGCACAGATAACTTTGACAGGGAAGATCTCCACAGCTACAGGCAAGTATCTCTAGAGAAGCCCTCTTCCCTGCTGCTCAATTTATAGCAACCCCATTTTTAAAAGCATTATTCTGTTATCATTCCATGTGCCAAAAGACAGAGACACTAGTCCTGGAATTAGCCAATCAGAATTATTAATCTTTAGTAGGTTCAATAGAAAGATCTTAGTATCTACCATGAATGAATAGGTTCTGCTATAATGAAAAGTGTTTCAAGGGTGGAAAGATTTGGGGTCCTAGTTCATGAGATTTCTTCCGCATTTACTGTTGTCTTTTTTCAGTTGCTACTCAGTGACTGTATCACTCTGACTTGTGAGAGAAACAGAACTTTCTGTTTCTGGAGAAAATCTCCTGAAGACAGGATTCATATAGCCAGGATGGTCAAAATAAAGGGGTTTGGAATAGGGTTGCCAGTTGGGAAAAATCTCCAATAAGACATCACTGCCTGGAACTTAACTTTCACTTAGGAGGAGGAGGAGGGACTATAAGCAACACTCTGGCAATTCTGAACCAAAAAAATCTATCTGCTTTCTGGTCTCAAGACTCCTAAGGAGATTTTCCTTCAATATCCACATATGTCCAGACTTCTCTCAAATAGGTACAGACTGGTAGAATGAGGTTTGAATTCCCTTTCTAAAGGTTGCCTTGAATGGCTACAGCTGGTAAATGCCATCATACCCAAGAGCCTTTCCAAAGACTGTGCCCACTGCTGAAACTCACAGCCTTACCTGAGGCTGGACCAAGGGAGAGACATCAAGCAAATATGGTAAAGCAAAGGCCTATTCGTACAGTACCTTACCTGTAGTGCATACTGATTACAAGTATGGGATTTGGAATGACAAAAACTCATGTTCAAACTCTATCACTTAACAGTTGTGTGACTTTGGGTAAGTTCTATTTAACTTCACCCTAGTTTCTTCATCTGGAAAATGGCACTGATAATAGCACCTTATTCATCTGTAAAATGGGATTAATTACAGTATTTTAATTACTGAGTTATTTTAAGGATGAGATATTATGTGGAGAAGTTGAACACAATGCCCAAAATATAGTAATTCTCAAAAAATATTAGTTCTTTACCTTGGGATCAGTTCTGCTGAACAATTCTCAAGAAGCTAGCTAGTGTTTGGTCAAGGAAGATTATGTGCCAAAATATCACATTCTTTGAAAAATAATCAAAGTTCCCAATTTCAGTGAGCCAAAGATATACTCCCAAACACACTAGATATAAGAAGATAGAAGGTACACAGCCAAAGTAAATCTTAATCATACTGTTTATCACAGGTAATAGAACAATAAACATCTTTTATGTTTTCCAAAATAGTCAACAAATGTTCAAACTGAAGGGTAGGGACTCTGGCTATCTGAAAGCTCTGACATCCTGTTATCACTGAATTGACTTGGACCAAAATTCTGTTCTACACCAAAAGCACAGAATGACAGTAAGTTGTCTAAACTAGTACTATGTATCACAGGAAAGAATTTGTATGCTTAAATTATATGTACAAAGCCTTTCCAGACTTCTGGGATTTACATTCTTCAACACTGTGTGGCCAAGTATGACTGCTTAAATTCTTACTAAACTCTCTTAGACTTGTTATGGGAGACACGAGTAAAAGGAGATCAAGACTGAAAGCTAACTAGCTGTGGTGAGAACTCAAGAGGCACTGGGGAATTCTCTTGATTTTATTGGACACAATAAGATGGACATAAAAAAAAATCACATAAGTATGTGAGGTCTATTCTTTGTGATTTTAAACAATGGTGAAATTAATTTATATCTTCATTTAATAACTGATTTCTGTTCTCATTTAAAATATAGAGGAAAGATATACTATTAAAAAGTGAACAGCTGGGCTACTTTCCTTTTGTTTTTCAACCACTGCGGCTTGAACTTTAATGAGCAACTATCACCTGCCATATGAATTCCATCACTGCTCTACTTAAGCAACAACTCAAAAGACTGTTATTACTGCCAGTCTGAACCTTCAACCAATTGAGTAAAAGTTCTAAATTCAATCATATGAAACAAAGTGCAGTGTTAGAAATATTCTTAAGAATTAGCATATCACACTATGGGAATGATTGTGCAGCAACCTTATGAGGTATTTTCTGCTTTTACTAGTACAGAAATGCCTTGCAAAGGCAACTAGACTCATGGTTCACCGACCTCAATGTTATTCTGACAGCCTGGATATGGGACTAAAAGAATGACTAAAGGAAAATACGTAATATCTTAGTGAGTTACGTAGTTCAGGATAAGGCAAGCAGGACAGTGTCAAAAGAAAAAAGATAAAACAGATTTTTTGCTACATGTCATTGAACAGAAGGCTCCCTGCAGTCATTCTGTATGTTTCTGAAACAAATTTAGTCATTTAACTTTTATATACATATATGTTACTTTGCCAAGATTCCAGACAGTCCACAGACAGCTTGCTCATAAATGGGACAGTGCTACCAGTTTCTCTGATGATTCACATTGCACAGGTCCATAACTCCATGTAGAAATTTGGAAGTGTTTCGGTTTTTTAAAAAATTTAAATAATTTAGTACTTTTTCCTAACTTAAAAACTCCTTCTAATCCAAGGGATCCCCCAAAATTTTAGAACAGTTTTCCTCATAGGGAAAAAAAACAAGAAAACAGAGGAATGGAAAGCAGCAGAAAGAAAGATAAGGGTTAATTTCATCATATTATTAAAGAGCCAAACCACAAATTCTTTTTCCCCCATTTTCATTTAAAAAAAAAAATCACAATTCCACTTTCATATTCCTTTTACTCCTTCACAAGTCACTCTCCTTGAAAGATAAAGGCAGGAGGAACGACCTAGGTAATAATAACATTTTATCCCTTGAGGATTCCTCAAAGAGATGACTGAAGTCTGTTGGTGGGCCACTGGGATCTCACAGAATAGCTGTCAGTTGGCATGCTGTGTTCCCTTTTGCTTTGGGGGGAATTTTAGCACTTGGTTGGAGTTAAGAATGCAAAGTTTCATGCTGGACTTACAATTCTTTGTGATTTTTCTGCTAAATTATCACTCAAATCTTAAATCATTAAGGCCTAATTTGATTTTCCTGATAATAGGGTATAGGTCAATCCTAGTACCCTAAAACGTAAGAATTATAACTAGAAATTCTGGCTATCCCATGAAAGAAGAAAATGAAAATATAGTCATGTAGGAAGAAGAAAATCCTAACAATACAGTTAAGACTTTTGTGAGATATGAGGAGAGAAGACAAAAGACAAGGAAATCGAGTTTAGCATCATTATGCTAAAGTCCTCTACAAACTGCTGATGAAACAGACAAACATCCTGCCTACTAACCCAGGGACTGGGGTAGCAAATCTCCCTTGTTTCATATGCCAACCTAATCCATAAAGTACCAGCACTTCCAAAAGCTGCCCTGCCACCATGTCTACCTTTAGCTTGCTGCCATCTCAGACTACAGATCTGTCTTCTCTCCCGGCTGCCTCAGCTTTCACTGTGGAAGAAGAGATGGGGATGGGGTATAGCATTACGTATCCAGCCGCAGCTCCTGCTGTCACTGGAGCTCCTGGTATCATTGGTGATACCACCAATCTGGTATCAGTCCGCTGACCCTCCCCTTCTCTCCTATTCTGGGTTGTCAAGTCTCTAGAGAGAAGAGAGCTAATACTTTACAATCTATAGCCTCTGGTGGCATAGCTTGAGATAAATACTGTTAAGACATTACTCAAACAAAACAAAACAAAACAAAACAAAACAAAACAAAACAAAACAAAACCACTTCTTTTTGGTTTAACTCAGGGAGGAGCAGGGGATATCCATACAGAAAGAGAAAGAAGTCTGAGGCAAGAGGCATGAAACCTTAACTTAACAGCATGGAAAGGGGAGGAAGGAGGAAGATAAATGTAGCAAACAGGGCAAGGAGATGTCTGAGATGGCAAGAAGTCTTTTGCTTGTTACTGCTTACAAAAGATGATACTCTATAGATTTGATACTTGACACTATGGTTCCTATGACATTTTTCATTTATACTTAAATCAGGGACAGTACCACCACAACCCTCTTTAGAACCTGGACTAGAATTTGCAAAGGAATACTTCTGTCACTCCCCTGCCAAGGTTATTGACAAGTTTCTCATCATCTGCAGAGAGTTATTTATCAATAGGCCCCAAAGTCTTACCTGTTTAATCTCCAAATCAGAAGCAGATTGTACTATAATCATATCTTCATCCCAGATCATAAAGATTCTGGCAGGGATGAGGGTCCAGATTCTGTTCTTTTCATATACTTCATTCTTCTTCAATTCTTCAATGACCTGTGCATGCTATAAGCCATTTCTAAAATAGCCCCTGCATCCATCACCTCCCTGCCTCAGCTCCCTGTCAGCAACTTCAATTAAAGACTAACATTTATTAAGCACCAGGTAATACACTAAATCTTTTCCACACAGTATCTCAACTAATCCACAAAGTCTTATGAGGTGAGTATTCTCTTATCCTCATTTTACAGATGAATTTAAGTAACTTGCTCAAGGTCACCCTGCTAGTAGTCAGAAACAGGAGTTGAACCCAGACATTCTGATTTCAGAATCTGAAGTTTTACACTACCTTACTCCATTACCTTAAAGTTTCAGAGAAAGCAAAAGTAACTCTACTTGGAATTTTTTTTTAAAAAGGAGGGAGAGGTGGGGTTCCAGGGATGAGTAAGGTAACAACCAATGGGTAAGGTCCAGATCTCTCTCTACAGCAGGCACTAGATCAAGAAATTTAAAATTAAGTAAAGGACCTAAACTTCAAACACTGGTCACATGTGCACATATAAAACAATCAGATCATGATGGCTAAACAAAACAAATTAATTCATTGTCATTTTGGGTTCATACTGAGATACCTGAAGAAACAAAAGTAATACCTAAAGACAGATTATCTCAAATTTAAATTATTTGTATGAAAAAATTAGGGTGCTTTTGAGTCAACTTAAAGCTCACTGTTCCAACTACACAAGCCAACTGTTAAACAAAGTAAAGAATCATATTGATGCAAATACACTAATCGTAGGAGATCTTAACACACCACTCTCAGCAATGGACAGATCATCTAAACAGAAAATCAGCAAAGAATCAAGAGCCTTGAATGACACATTGGACCAGCTGGATCTCATAGATATATTCAGAACATTTCACCCTAAAACAGCAGAATACTCATTCTTCTCGAGTGCACACGGAACTTTCTCCAGAATAGACCACATACTAGGTCACAAATCAGGGCTCAACTGATACCAGAAGACTGAAATTATTCCCTGCATATTCTCTGACCACAATGCCGTGAAACTGGAACTCAGTCACCATAAAAAGTTCAGGAGAAAATCAAACACTTGGAAGCTAAAGACGATCCTACTCAGGAATATGTGGATCAACCAAGAAATCAAAGAAGAACTGAAACACTTCATGGAAACCAATGAGAATGAAGATACATCGATCCAAAACCTATGGGATACAGCAAAGGCCGTCCTAAGGGGGAAATTCATAGCCATCCAAGCCTCACTCAAAAAAATTGAAAAATCCCGAATACACCAACTCTCATTACACCTT
>PITA01024607.1:0-25978 GCA_004023965.1 Spilogale gracilis | reverse complement strand
TTTGATCAGGAATGATGTTGTATTTTGTCGAATGCCTTTTCTGCATCAATTGAGAGGACCATGTGGCTTTTCTCTCTTTTCTTATTGATTTGTTCTATCACGTTGATTGTTTTGTGAGTGTTGAACCACCCCTGCATCCCTGGGATAAAACCCACTTGGTCATGGTGGATAATCTTTTTAATGTATTGTTGGATTCTGTTAGCAAGGATCTTGTTGAGAATCTTGACATCCATATTCATCAGTGATATTGGTCTGAAGGTCTCCTTTTTGATGGGGTCTTTGTCTGGTTTGGGGATTAGAGTGATGCTGGCTTCATAGAAAGAGTCTGGAAGTTTTCCTTCCGTTTCTATTTTTAGAAAGAGCTTCAGGAGAATAGGTGTTATTTCTTCTTTGAATGTTTGGTAGAACTCCCCAGGGAATCCGCCTGGGCCTTGACTCTTGTTTTTGGGGAGGTTTTTGATCACTACTTCAATCTCGTTACTGGATATAAGTCTATTCAGATCGTCAATGTCTTCCTGTTTCAGTCTTGGTAATTTATAGGTTTCTAGGAATGTATCCATCTCTTCTAGGTTGTTAAACATATTGGCATATAATTGTTGATAGTAATTTTTGATGATTGTTTCTATTTCCTTGGTGTTAGTCATGATCTCTCCCCTTTCATTCATGATTTTGTTAATTTGGGTCTTCTCCCTTTTCTTTTCGGTTCGTTTGGCCAATGGTTTATCGATCTTATAGATTCTTTAAAGGAACCAGCTTCTAGTTTCGTTGATGCGTTCTACTGTATCTCTAGTTTCTGATTCATTTATCTCTGCTCTAATCCTTATTATTTCCCACCTGGTGTGGGGGGTTCGTTTAATTTTTTTGTTGATTTTCCACTTCTTTAAGGTGTCATGAGAGTTGGTGTATTCGGGATTATTCAATTTTTTTGAGTGAGGCTTGGATGGCTATGAATTTCCCCCTTAGGATGGCCTTTGCTTTATCCCATAGGTTTTGGATCGATGTATCTTCATTCTCATTGGTTTCCATAAAGTTTTTCAGTTCTTCTTTGATTTCTTGGTTGATCCACATATTCCTGAGTAGGCTCGTCTTTAGCTTCCAAGTGTTTGATTTTCTCCTGAACTTTTTATGGTGATTGAGTTACAGTTTCACGGCAATGTGGTCAGAGAATATGCAGGGAATAAGTTCAATCTCCTGGTATCGGTTGATCCCTGATTTGTGACCTAGTATGTGGTCTATTCTGGAGAAAGTTCCATGTGCACTTGAGAGGAATGAGTATTCTGCTGTTTTAGGGTGAAATGTTCTGAATATATCTATAAGATCCAGCTGGTCCAATGTATCATTCAAGGCTCTTGATTCTTTGCTGATTTTCTGTTTAGATGATCTTCCATTGCTGAGAGTGCTGTGTTAAGATGTCCTACGATTAGTGTATTTGCATCAATATGATTCTTTATTTTGTTTAACAGTTGGCTTATGTATTTGGCTGCTCCCATGTTGGGGGCATAAATATTTACTATTCTTATATCTTTTTGATGTATAGACACTTTAAGAATGATGTAGTGTCCTTCTGTGTCTTTGACTACAGTCTTTAGACTAAAATCCAATTTGTCTGATATGAGAATTGCTACCCCAGCTTTCTTTTGGTGTCCATTGGCATGAAAGATGGTCTTCCATCCCCTCACTTTCAATCTGGAAGTGTCTTTCGATTCAAGATGAGTCTCTTGTATGCAGCATATATATGGGTCCTGTGGTTTTATCCAGTCTGCAACCCTGTGTCTTTTTATTGGAGCGTTTAGGCCATTCACATTGAGGGTGATTATTGATAGATATGTTTGTATTGACATCATGTTGCATATGCAGTTCATGTTTCCATAAGTTACCTCTGTATATTTCTGTTTTGTGTCACTCTTGGGTTCGTTTCTCCTCTATAGAACTCCTCTTAGTATTTCTTGAAGTGCTGGCTTGGTGGTTGCATATTCTTTTAGACCTTGGCGGTCTTGGAAGCTCTTTATGTTTCCTTCCATTTTGAAAGTCAACCTTGATGGATACATTATCCTTGGTTGCATATTTTTGTCATGTAACTTTCTGAACATGTCTTGCCAGCCCTTTCTGGCTTGCCAGATTTCTGTGGAACGGTCTGACGTTATTCTCATGGTCTTCCCTCTATAGGTAAGGGATCGCTTTCTCCTAGCTTCCCTTAAGACATATTCTTTGGTTATATGGTTCAAGAATTTTACTATTATGTGCCTGGAAGTTTTTCTGGCCTCATTGATCTTGTGGGGTGTCCTCTCTACTTCTAGGACATGAACATTTGTTTCATTCCTCAGATTTGGGAAATTTTCATCCATGATTTATTCAACAATATTTTCTAGGCTTCTCTCTCTCTCAATTCCTTCAGGGATTCCAATAATTCTGATATTGGAGCGTTTCATGTCATCATTCATTTCCCTTATTCTGTTTTCTTAGGATTTTAGTTGTTTGCTCTAAGACTTCTCTTGCTCCTCCTTCTTATTCCATGTGTCTTCCAAATCACTGATATGATCTTCAGCTTTACTTACTCTGGCTGTTAGCATATTTAAATTAGATTGCATCTCATCTAAGGCCTTTCTAACCTCAGCTTTCACTTTTGTTACTATGGCTTCCACTTTGAGACTAATGTTCTTTTCTAAATTGACTATTGCTTGGACTATTGATGCCCTGAATTCCATATCTGTCATATTGTTTATGTTCATTTCCAGTAATTATGTGACTGAGGTTGCAGTCTCAGGGTTCTTCTTCTGTTGGGTGTTCTTTCTCCGAGTCATTGTGGCAAGGAGTTGTTGAGGGGGTGTATGGCTGATATATCAGCCACTATCTAGGTGGATTGGTCATTGGAAGATTTTGGAGAAACCAGAGTTCACCACCGAAAAGGGAGGAGAAAGAAAAAAGAAAACGGAAGAGAGGAAGGAAGAAAAGACACCCCTGCCGGAGTGGGGCCCAGTGGTAGGATTTATATGGTACAAAGCTGTTACAGGGTAATGAAAAGGGTTATCAAGGGTAAATGAAGAGATCAAAAAGCGAAGCCCAACCTATATGACCCCCAAGACCAGTATTTATATAATATAGAAGTGAACACAATTACACAGACACACTGACAAACTAGAGTGGGAAGGTGAGGGCAGACACTCCTTGTGGGCAAGGAATGCGTTTCAGACACTCCGGAGTCTGTCTTGTTATTATTGGAGGAGCCCACTTTCAAAAGATATAGGGGGATTAGAACTGGTTGTATATAGGGGTAGTATTGAATAGGGATGTGGGATTGACTTGAATCTTGTATGTACATGTACATGTAAAAGAGAGAATAAAGGAAAGAGGAGAGAAGAAAGGGAAAAACAGAGCGAACAGGGAAACAAGAGGCATCAACAAAAGCAGAAAATACAGGGGTGTGTTTGAAAAAAATTTAGGGTAAAAAAGAGAAAAAAATTAAAAAATTAAAAAATAAAAAATAAGAAAGAATAAAAAAATAAAAAAATAAGAAATGTTTTGGGGTGTTGTATTGGGTATCACGTTGTGATATAAAGGGGGCTAAAAATTGAAAGAAGAAAAACTGTGAGAATGTATTTTTAAGCTTAAAGTAGAAGCTTTAAAAGTAAAAATAGAGAAAAGTTTAAAAAAGTAAATGAGGTGGAAAACTGTATCAATCAGTTGTAGGGCTTTTGGTACTTATAGTCAGTGCCAGAAGTTTAATAAACTGCCTTCTCTCCGATTTGGGGTTTTGCATTGGACTGTTGTCCTCCTGAGCTTCTGCCTTGCTTTCTGGGGGCGGGGTGTGCCGTTCTGTTTCAGTCCTTCTACCTAGGCTGAGTCTCTGGGCCCCCTTGCTAGAGGCCTGTCTCAATTGTAACCAGGTCATCAGGTTACAATTCTCTGGTAGTGGAGCGTTGTTCTTTTACGTCTTTTTTCAGCTGTTGCGGAAGTCACGTCGGAGCAAGATGTCTACGCCCAGACCTCCCTCCCAGAGAGAGCCTCTACACAGGGAGGGGCTCTTTCCAGCCTCCCGGTTGGCAGTCTGTCACAGCCTGGCTGGTGCAGACGTTGTATTGATTTCTGCCCTGCTTGTCATTTCACTCCCGCACCTCAAAGCCACAACTCCTTTTGGATCGCGCGACTTTGCGCCCTGGGACCCGCGCCTCTCCGGCCCCATGCAAGTCTGTAAAAACGCCTTCCCTGGGGGGGTCTGCGCGGCCCATGGTGTGGAGAGAAACGGGAGAGAAGGGCAGCGGCGTAAAAATAGAATCAATCCACTCCTGCTGCTTTCGCGGTAGCTGTGGCGGCTCCGGCGGCGGCGAGCGGGGCCCGGCCGCTACAGCCGCGGCACGCAGGGGCCCGGCAGCTCCGGAGCGGCGGCTCGCTGGGGCACCAGGCAGCAGGAACAAATTTTAAAAAGTCTCCTTGCCTTGCCCCGGGCTCCGCTGTGTTCCCGTTTCTGTCTAGCCCCGATTCAGGCCGTAATCTGCTGTTATTCGTCACTCACAGAGCACTTTCATTTTGGGGTATTTGTTTTCAATGGTCCACCTCTGCGGGCTTCCAACCCCACACTCCTGTCTCTGGGGGCAAGCCTCCAGACCCTCTTATTTGTTTCTACCTTTTTGCTGATGTTCCTTGTCTCTCGTGGCGGTCCAGAAGTGGGAAATATCACATTTCATGCTGATTTCATGGGTGTTCACGGTGGTCTTGTAGTGGTTTTTTTTTGCTGGAATTCAGCTGTCTTCAGGGAACTCCCCAAAATGTGGTCACCTGGGCTTCCGCCATCTTGACTCCTCCCTGTAGCTTTTTTGAGTGGTGTTTATTATTTTTTTCTTACACCATTCATAATATAGATAATATTGAGAGAGTGAGGTAAATGTCATACTTCCTCTTCATTGCAACTTTCAGGTCATTTTTCGCTCCACCTCATCCCTAATATATCCCATTTCTGAATCCCATGTTGTCAGCTACAGATAGCTGGATCACCTCCCACTGTTCCCCTGCTTCCCATGAATTGTCTTGAAGAATTTAGTTCTTGGTTCACTCACATGCTATCTAATACTACTCTTGTAATCGTTCCTCATGAATTCAACATATATTTGTAGGATTGTTTCAATATCATAGCCTCTAAGTTCCTTAAACTCCTTGTCTTCAATGTTCTTGATTTTGACCCTATCTCATCCACTTACTTTCATGGTCATACCCCAGACTCTATCATTACCAGAGATTCCTAACCCAGGATTGCCAACCTAATCTTAATTCCATGCAACCTACTCTCTCACTACATTTTCCTAACTTTTCAGATTACTATTTCTTATATGTTATTTGCAATAATCCTCTGTTCTCACCTGGGCCTAAAATGTATGACTTCCCAATGCGTTTTAGTCCCTCATGTTCCCAGTTTTGTTTTGTTTTGTTTTTATCCAGCTTAAATTTTATATTTAGTCATTATAATATATTGGTTCTCACACCCAAATAGAATGTGTATGTATGGCTTCCCTACACCAACAAACAAATTCTCAGGACATTTTCTGGGTGTCCTAAAAATCAACTGAATTCTGACACTATCCACCTGAAGATAGCATCACATTCCACAGGTTAAGGGCTTGATTCCACAAGACTGCCCTCAACTTCATATGCCAAAAACAAGCCCAGGTTGTTAGTTGCACTTCTACTACCTGCTGCAGATTGGGGGTTCCCACAACTCCTTCCTTGGATTTGATTAATTTGCTAAACCAGCTCACAGAACTCAGAAAAAACATTTTACTTAATAGATCCCCAGTTTATTATAAAAGGATATAACTCAGGAACCATCAGATAAAAGAGATGCAAAGGGCAAGGTATGGGGAATTTGCATGAAACTCTCATGCCTTCTCCAGACAAGTCACTGTCCCAACACCAACATTTGTTTACCAATCTGGGAGCTCTACAGCTTCTGTCCTTTTGGGTTTTTTGGAGGCTTCATTACATAGGCATCATTATTAAATCACTGACCATTGCTGATCAATTCAACATGTAGCTCCTTTCCCCGTCCTGGAGCTGAGGGAGGGGACTGAAAGTTCCAACACTCAGGATGCCTGGATGTCTCAGTCAGTCAAGCATCTGCCCTAGGCTCAGGTCATGATCCAGGAGTCCTGGGATAAGTCCTGCATCAGGCTCCTTGCTCAGGCATTGGACTTCTTTCTCAACAGGGATCCTGCTTTTCTCTCTGCCTGCCACTCCTCCTGCTTGTGCTCTTTCTCTCTCTATGACAAATAAATAAATAAATAAAATATTTTTAAAAAGGAAAAGAAAGTTCCAGACCTCAAATCACATGGTCAGCTCTTGGCTTTCATGGCAATCAAACCCCATCATTAGGTGCTTTCCAAAAGTCATCTTATTAACATAAACTCAGTTGTGGTGGAAAGACTTGCTATGAATAAGACACTTATTTCACCTTTATGGCTCTGAACCAATTTCAGGAAATGAGGGCTAGAGACCAAATATTGTGACAAAAGTTGCTCCCATTGCTTTTATCACTCAGGAAATTACAAGGGTCTTGAAAACTTTGAGACAGGAACCTTGGAAGAAGACCAAATACATGTGAGGCACATATTTTGGTCATCCCATTGACAGTATTGCATAATTACATACTTGTATTGACCCTCAGTTCTCCTCCTTTTTCACCTCATCACACTCACTTGGCAGAATACAAACCTGAATAATGACAGTTTTTCACCTAATCTGTGACACTCATGTAACTGAATACAGAATCTGTGACACTCATGTAACTGAATAGAGCTGGAGGAAAACCCACAATTATTCATGCTTTAAATTCACAATTGTTAACTTTAAGTGGCCTTCCATGATCCCTGGTAACCTTCCTTCATTTCCCTAGGGTATTCAGTCTCTTTTGAGCTCCAGTCTCATATTCAAATGGATAATAGCAACCCCATTTGAATGTCTAAGGAGCATATCAAATTTAGCACAATCAAAACTAGGCTTTTCATCTTCCCTCATCCTCTAAGACCTGCTCTTCCTACAGATTCCCCATTTAAATAAATGACAGTGGAATTCTTCTAGTTGTTCAAATGGGTTGTTTCTAAGAAATCAATAAGAGCAGGATCATCTTTAGCTTCCAAGTGTTTGATTTTCTTCTGAACTTTTTATGGTGGTTGAGTTCCAGTTTCATGGCATTGTGGTCAGAGAATATGCAGGGAATAATTTCAATCTTCTGGTATCAGTTGAGCCCTGATTTGTGACCTACTATGTGGTCTCTTCTGGAGAAAGTTCCATGTGCACTCGAGAAGAATGAGTATTCTGCTGCTTTCGGGTGGAAGGTTCTGAATATATCTATGAGATCCATCTGGTCCAAAGTGTCATTCAAGGCTCTTGATTCTTTGTTGATTTTCTGTTTAGATGACCTATCCATTGCTGAGAATGGTGTGTTAAGATGTCCTACAATTAATGTATTTGTATCAATATGATTCTTTATTTTGTTTAACAGTTGGTTTATGTAGTTGGCTGCTCCCATGTTGGGCGCATAAATATTTACAATTGTTAGATCTTCTTGATGTATAGACCCTTTAAGAATGATGTAGTGTCCTTCTGTGTCTCTGACTATAGTCTTTAGATTAAAATCCAATTTGTCTGATATGAGAATCGCTACCCCGGCTTTCTTTTGGGGTCCATTGGCATAAAAGATGGTCCTCCATCCCCTCACTTTCAATCTGGAAGTATCTTTAAATTCAAGATGAGTCTCTTGTAAACAGCATATGGATGGGTCCTGTCTTTTTATACAGTCTGCAACCCTGTGTCTTTTTATTGGAGCATTTAGGCCATTCACATTGAGAGTGATTATTGATAGATACACTTGTATTGACATCGTGTTTCCTGTGAAGTTCATTTTTCTATAGATTACCTCTGTAAATTTCTGTTCTGTTTCACTCTTGGGTTCGTCTCTCTTTTATAGAACCTCTCTTAGTATTTCTTGTAGTGCTAGCTTGGTGGTTGCATAATCTTTTAGACTTTGGCGGTCCTGGAAGCTTTTTATTTCTCCTTCCATTCTGAAATTCAACCTTGCTGGATACATTATCCTTGGTTGCATATTTTTGTCATGTAATTTCCTGAATATGTCTTGCCATCCCTTTCTGGCTTGCCAGGTTTATGTGGATAGGTCTGACATTATTCTGATGGTCCTCCCTCTATACATAAGAGAGGAAGCAAGAAAAGAATCCCCTGCCAGAGTGGGGCCCGGTGGTAGGATTTATATGGTACAAAACTACTACAGGGTAAAGAAAAGGGCTATCAAGGGTAAATGAAGATATCAAGAAGCAAAGCCCAACCTGGATGACCCCCAAGACCACTATTCATATAATACAAAAGCAAAAAGAATTACACAGAAACACTGACAGACTAGAGTGGGAAGGTGAGGGCAGACACTCCTTGTGGGCAAGGAATGTGTTTCAGATGCTCCCAAGTTTGTCTTTTATTATTGTTGGAGGAGCCCACTTTCTAAAGATATAGGGAGATTAGAACTGGTTGTATATAGAAGTAGTATTGAATAGGGATGTAGGATTACCTTGAAACTTATAGCTATATGTATATATAAAAGAAAAAATAAAGGAAAGAAGAGAGAAGAAAGGGAAAAACAGAGAAAACAAACAGGGAAACAAGAGGCAACAACAACAGAAAATACAGAAATGTGTTTGAAAAAATTTCAAGGTAAAAAATTGTTATGGAGTGTTGTATTGAGTATCACATTGTGAGTGGGTTAAAAATTAAAAGAACAGGGGCACCTCAGTGGCTCAGTTGGTTAAGAGACTGCCTTCAGCTCAGGTCATGATCCTGGAGACCCGGGATCGAGTGTCACATCAGGCTCCCTGCTCGGCAGGAAGCCTGCTTCTCCCTCTTTCACTCCCCCTGCTTGTGTTCCGTCTCTGGCTGTGTTTCTCTCTGTCAAATAAATAAAATCTAAAAAAAAAATTAAAAGAACAAAAACTGTGAGAATGCATCTTTAAGTTTAAAATAGAAACTTTAAAAGTAAAAATAGAAAAAAAAGTTTAAAAAGAAAATAAGGTGGAAAACTGTATCAATAAAGTGTACAGCTTTTGGGTCAGTACCAAGAGTTTAATAAATTGCCTTTCCCCCCGATGTTGGTGTTTTACAGTTTGAGTGTTGTCCTCCTGTGCTTTTGGCTTGCCTTCTGGGGGGCAGGGCCTGCCACGCTGTTTTCAGTCCCAACTCCCTGGGCTGCGTCTCTCCACCCCCTTGCTAGAGACTGGTCTCCATGGTAACCAGGTTGTCAGGGTACAGTTCTCTGGTGAGGGGGGTTGTTCTTTTAAGGCCTTTTTCAGCTGCTGAGGAAGTCAGGTTGGAGCAAGATGTCTGCACCCAGACCTCCTTCCCAGAGAGAGCCTCTACACAGAGAGAGGCCCTGTACCGCCTCCTGGATGGCAGCCTGTCACAGCTGGGCAGGCGCAGATGCTAGATTGATTTCTGTCCAAGCCCCCGCTTGTCATTTCACTCCCGCACCTTGAAACCACAACTGATTTTGGGTCGCACAACCTTGTCTGTGCCCCGGGACCCGCGGCCCTTCAGGTCCCATGCAAGGCTGCAAAATCGCCTTCAAGAATCTGTGGATCAACCAAGAAATCAAAGAAGAACTGAAACACTTCATGGAAACCAATGAGAAAGAAGATACATCGATCCAAAACCTATGGGATACAGCAAAGACAGTCCTAAGGGGGAAATTCATAGCCATCCAAGCCTCACTCAAAAAAATTGAAAAATCCCAAATATATCAACTCTCATTACACCTTAAAGAACTGGAAAATCAACAAAAAAATTAAACCAACCCCCCCACACAAGGCGGGAAATAATAAGGATTAGAGCAGAGACGGATGAATCAGAAACTAGACATACAGTAGAATGCATCAACAAAACTAGAAGCTGGTTCTTTGAAAGAATCTATAAGATCGATAAACCATTGGCCAAACTAAGCCAAAAGAAAAGGGAGAAGATCCAAATTAATAAAATGATGAATGAAAGGGGAGAAATCATGACTAACACCAAGGAAATAGAAACAATCATCAGAAATTACTAACAACAACTATATGCCAATATGTTTAACAACCTAGAAGAGATGGATACATTCCTAGAAACCTATAAACTTCCAAGACTGAAACAGGAAGACATTGACAATTTGAATAGACCTATGTCCAGTGTCGAGTACTGGGCTTGATTTGCCCCTCCCGCCATGCCCAAGCCACCAGAATACTTTGGTGGAGGTACCTGTGAATGTGAATGAAAGCCCCTCTGGGCTTTCCCCCACCTAGAATCTGGAAGGCCACATACCCTGTGGGTCAGGGCAGTGTGTCCTTTGTGTGCTTATTCAAGACATATAGTTCCATTCAATCCTCCTCCAGGTAATCATATCTCTGTATCTCTTATCTATATTTTTTGATCCCTGTGCCTCAATGGTCTCAACTTCTGTGAATTTAAGCAATCACTCTGTACCCTGCAGTTACAATACTAATGCTCTCTCTAGGGCGCGTGCAAAAGCAGTTAAAGATTTAACTGCACCACCCAACTTCCTCACTTTTAAATAATAAAAGAATGGGGCCCCTGTAAGTCAAGAGAGACAAAGGCAGAGAGCCTGTGAGGAGGCAGCAAGAGAGAGACTGAAGGCAGAAGCAGCAAGAGAGCCTGCAGAGAGACTGAGAAACAAAGGCAGAGAGCCTGCACGGAAGCAGCAAGAGAGCTTTGGAGGAGAGAGAAGGAGAGCTGGCAAACAGCAAGAGAGCCTGCAAAGAGAGACAGAAACAGAGAAGCAGCAGAAAGTGAAGCAGACAGAGAGTAGAGAGACGGAAGAGGAGAGAGAAGTAGAGCAAGAGGGCCAAAACCAGAGCTAGAGAGCTAGAGCTAGAGAGCCAATGCTAAAAATCCAGAGTGTACGGCTGAGCCTGCTTCATAGGTCTCTCCTCACTGACCTCGGGTCTGTCAGCTTGCATTAGATTTCTGTATCCGAGTCATTATTTCGCCCACCAGACATCCCGTGGTGCGGGCCCCACAGCTCCGCCGAGGCTGGCTCCTTGCCTGGCGACATCAGTCCAGTAACGAGATTGAAGCAGTGATCAAAAACCTCCCCAAAAACAAGAGTCCAGGATCAGATGGATTCCCTGGGAAATTCTACCAAACATTCAAAGAAGAAATAACACCTATTCTCCTGAAGCTCTTTCAAAAACTAGAAACGGAAGGAAAACTTCCAGACTCTTTCTATGAAGCCAGCATCACTCTAATCCCCAAACCAGACAAAGACCCCATCTAAAAGGAGAACTTCAGACCAATATCGCTGATGAATATGGATGCCAAGATTCTCAACAAGATCCTTGCCAGCAGGATCCAACAATACATTAAAAAGGTTATCCACCATGACCAGGTGGGTTTTATCCCAGGGATGCAAGGGTGGTTCAACACTCGCAAAACAATCAACATGATAGAACAAATCAATAAGAGAAGAGAGAAAAACCACATGGTACTCTCAATTGATGCAGAAAAGGCATTCGACAAAATACAACATCGTTCCTGATCAAAACTCTTCAAAGTATAGGGATAGAGGGAACATTTCTCAACCTCATAAAATCTATCTATGAAAAACCCACAGCGTATAACATCCTCAATAGGGAAAAACTGACAGCCTTTCCTCTGAGATCAGGAACAAGGCAAGGATGCCCACTCTCACCACTACTATTCAACATAGTGTTAGAAGTCCTAGCAACAGCAATCAGACAACAGAAAGAAATAAAAGGTATCCAGCTTGACAAAGAGGAAGTCAAACTCTCTCTCTTTGCACATGACATGATACTCTATGTGGAAAACCCAAAAGATTCTACCCCCAAACTACTAGAACTCATACAACAATTCGGGAATGTGGCAGGATACAAAATCAATGCACAGAAATCAGTTGCATTCTTATACACTAACAATGAAAAAATAGAAAGGGAAATCAGAGAATCGATTCCATTTACTATAGCACCAAAAACTATAAGATACTTAGGAATAAACCTAACCAAAGGAGTCAAGAATCTATACTCGAGGAACTACAGAATACTCATGAAAGAAATTGAAGAAGACACAAAAAGATGGAAGAGCATTCCATGCTCATGGATCGGAAGAATAAACATTGTCAAAATGTCTTTACTGCCCCGAGCAATCTACACTTTCAATGCCATTCCAATCAAAATTCCACCAACATTCTTCAAAGCGTTGGAACAAAATATCCTACAATTTATATGGAACCAAAAAAGAGCCCAAATCGCTAAGGAATTGCTGAAGAAGAAAAACAAAGCTGGGGGCATCTCATTACCTGACTTCAGGCTTTATTGCAAAGCTGTGATTACCAAGACAGCATGGTACTGGCACAAAAACAAATAGACCAATGGAACAGGGTGGAGAGTCCAGATATGGACCCACAAATCTATGGTCAAATCGTCTTTGACAAAGCAGGAAAAAATATCCAGTGGAAAAAAGACAGTCTCCTCAATAAATGGTGCTGGGAAAATTGGACAGCTATACATAGAAGAATGAAACTAGACCATTCTCTTACACCACACACAAAGGCAAACTCGAAATGGATGAAAGACCTCAATGTGAGGCAGGAATCCAACAAAATCCTGGAAAAGAACATAGGCAGTAATCCCTTTGACATCGGCCACAGCAACTTCTTTCAAGACACGTCTCCAAAGGCAAAGGAGAGAAAAGCGAAAATGAACTTCTGGGACTTCATCAAAATAAAAAGCTTCTGTACAGCAAAGGAAACAGTCAACAAAACAAAGAGGCAACCCACCCAATGGGAGAAGATATTTGCAAATGACACTACAGACAAAGGGCTCATATCCAAGATCTATAAAGAACTACTCAAACTCAACATCCAAAAAGATGAACACATCAAAAATGGGCAAGAGACATGAAGAGGCATTTCTCCATAGAAGATATACAAACGGCTAACAGACACCTGAAAAAATGTTCAGTGTCACTAGCTATCAGGGAAATTCAAATCAAAACCACACTGAGATACCACCTTACACCAGTCAGAATGGCCAAAATTAACAAGACAGGAAACACCAAGTGTTGGAGAGGCTGCAGAGAAGGGGAACTCTCTTACACTGTTGGTGGGAATGCAAGCTGATGCAGCAACTTTGGAAAACAGTGTGGAGATTCCTTTAAAAATTAAAAATAGAGCTACCCTATGACCCTGCAATTGCACTACTGGGAATTTGCCCCAAAGATACAAATGTAGTGAAAAGAAGGGCCATATGTACCCCAATGTTCATTGCAGGAATCGCCACAATTTCTAAACTGTGGAAAATGTCAAGGTGCCCTTCAACAGATGAATGGATAAAGAAGATGTGGTACATTTATACAATGGAATACTACACCTCCATCAGAAAGGACAAATATCCAACTTTTGTAGCAACATGGACTGGATTGGAAGAGATTATGCTGAGTGAAATAAGCCATGTCGAGAAAGTCAAGTATCATGGTTTCACTTATGTGAAGTGCATAAGTGGTAATATGGAAGACAGTAGGAGAAGGAAAGTAAATGGGAAGTAGGATAATTCAGGGAGAGAAACAAAATAAGAGAGACTTTGAACACAGAAACAAACTGAGGGACTTGCAGGGAGGGGGGTGGGGGATGGGAGGGCCTGGTGGTGGGTACTGAGGGCATCTATTGCATAGAGCACTGGGTATGGGCAATGGGGAATATATCTTAGAACACTGGAAAAAAATTAAGTAACAATAAAAATAAATAAATTTAAAAAAAGATATCAATGAGATACTATGAACAGAAAAGTTGGATATACCTGGCTGTACATAAGCAAAGAAAATTTGCCTATGGAACCTAGTTATATTGATATTGAAATATTCAGCAAGGTTTGCATTCCTAAAGTTAATCATGATATTAACCAATAAACTCTTTAATTGTAAACCTGATTTTAATGGTTGATAAATTCTATTTTGCTACTGTAAGTAAAACTTTTTAACAAGGAAATACAATTAATATAATATTAATGTTTATTTAATTTTAAAATGAACCATAAATTATTTCTCATAAAAAATAAATCACATTTTTGAATAACATATGTTGGATAACTAGTTTCAATAGATACCACGTTTTAATAGGCCTACTATGCCATTTGAGGCAAATGTAATAACTGGGGAAAAACCATATGGATGATACAGTAATTATTATCTCCTTCAAAACTACCAATTACTATTATATAATTTCCAAAGATTCTTTCCCTTGGGTTTAGTAGGTTTGGGTTGTTCTAAAATAACTGAGGAATAAACTGTTTTGTTTGTTCTTGCTCTGGCTTCAGGCAATTCTTGCCAGACTGTGAGAAACTTGAGAATTGTAACAGTGTCTTATTCATGTCATGATCTTGTATTTAGCATAATGCCTGGAACACAGTACTCAGTAAACATCGATGGCCAAGTTTTATCTATTTTGTTTATCTGTAATCAATTCACTACTTGTATTGTTCTAGTGACATCTGCTTCTTAGTCTTCTCAAACTGTTGTACCTACTCTTTCTTGGGATTTAGTGGCCTCAGTGAAAAATATCTTTATTGCACAACCTTATCTTGTCTCCCCTCTCCTAACAGCTCCTAAAGAATCTTCATTTTTGTTTTAAAAATCTATTGTCCTTATTGGGATTTCCAATAAGTTCTTCCTTCATATCTGGCATTTAGATCATAATAAATGTGCAGAAACAAATGCAAATCCATGGCATTTCTAATTCAAGCAATCAGCCTCTCTTATCTTGTAATGTTCACTATCATGACTCCACGAGATGTTCACAAAAGTTGCATTGAATTTTTCTTTATATTTATTTTTATAGACTGTAACACTAATAATATGGTAATATGTATAATTTACACCATCAAGTGGCAAGAGGAGCCATTTTCCCATATTCAATCCCCGTTATGTTCTATTTTGAGTTAGGAAGGTGTAACAAGGTGGTGGGATGGGAATTTCTCCATCTGTATAGGAACAAGACACAAGGGTGAATTTTAGCTATTTAGTTTCACAAATTGCTTTCTCTGTGTCAGTAGAAGCCCTGTCCAAAGCATGATGAATGAGGGTTGTGAGTGATGATAAGTGAAATAAGAGAATGCAGGAGTTTTCCTGTCATGGGTACTAGACCCTAGAGGTGCTGGGACTTGAAAAAAAAAGATACTCAGAACTTCCAGTTTCCTGCTTAGTATATAAGGAACCTGAGGATTAGCTCTTCCTTTCAAAGACCAAGGGGGAAAAAAAAAAACAAAAAACTAAGCAAACTAAAAATTAACATATCTTCTTAACTTAATCAGAGAACTAAAGTCATAGTACAAGCCAATGACCCCCAATTTAAGAGACATACACCACAGGGAATCACAACTTACTGAATCAGAAAACCAGAAACAAGAAATTCTGTTAGGAACCAGTATTAGAGTAAAAAATAATCAGACAAACAAACCTAAACTAATTCTTAAATTGCTGATCTCACACTGGACAAGTTTGATTGCTAAAAGCCCCAGGGGAATGCAAACTTGGTGCAGCCACTCTGTAAAACAGTATGGAGGTTCCTCAAGATGTTAAAAATAAAGCTACTCTATGACCCAAGAATAGCACTACTAGGTATTTTTTTTTATTATTTTAAATTTTATTTTATTTTTTCAGGGCTCCAAGATTCATTGTTTATGCCCCACACCCAGTACTCCCATGCAATACATGCCCTCCTTAATACCCACCACCAGACTCACCCATCCCCCCTTCCAAAACCCCCAGTTTGTTTCTCAGAGTCCAAAGTCTTTCATGCTTCATCTCCCCCTCCTATTTACACCAATTCACTTTTCCTTTCCTTCTCCCACTGTCCTCCATGTTATGCCTTATACTCCACAAGTAAGTGAAACCATATGAAAATTGACTTTCTTTGCTTGACTTATTTCATTTAGCATAATCTCTTCCAGTTCCATCCATGTTGATACAAATGTTGGGTATTCATCCTTTCTGATGGAGGTATAATATTCCATTGTATAAATGGACCATATTGTCTTTATCCATTCATCTGTTGAAGGGCATCTTGGCTCTTTACACAGTTTGGCAGTTGTGGCCATTGCTGTTATGGACATTGGGGATACGTATGGCCCTTCTTTTCATTACATCTGTATCATTGGGGTAAATACCCAATATGCACTACTAGGTATTTACCCCAAAGATACAGATGTAGTGAAATGAAAGGACACATGCACCCCAATGTTCATAGCAGCGATGTCCACAACTATGGAAAGAATTGAGATGTCCTTTAGTATATGAATGGATAAGATGTGGTTCATATATACATGGAATATTACTCAGCCATCAGAAAGGATGAATACCCACTATTTGCATTGACATAGATGGAACTGAAGGGGATTATGCTAAGTGAAATAAGTCAAGCAGAGAAAAACAATTATTATATGGTTTCACTCATATGTAGAAAGCAAACAGTGGTGTGGAGGACCACAGGGGAAGGGGGGGAAACTGAATGGGAAGAAATCAGAGAAGGAGACAAAATATGAGAGACTCCAGACTCTGGATAACAGACTGAGGGTTATAGAAGGGAGTGTGTGGGGAAATGGGGGTAACTGCGTGATGAGTATTAAGGAAGGCATGTGTTGTGGTGAGCACTGAGTGTTATACACAAGTAAGGAATCATTGAACACTGTATCAAAAACATAGTAATGGTGTACTATATATTGGCTAATTGAACATTAAAAAGAAAGAAAGTAAAGAAACCCTCCAGGGGAGCCAATCTGAGGAAGGCCCCTGCACTTTCATTAGTTTTACTTCCAGGAGCCCTACTAGGTTCTCACAATAAAGATTGGAGCAACATCCCCTCTTGCTTCTGTCAGGGAATGGGAGAAAGTAGATATTTTAAAAATCTATTACAAAATTCCATTTTCTTAACAAGGCCTGTTCTTAATGAAAATAATTTTATTAGAGCCTACCTGAATAGAGTTTAATAGATCCAAAATATGTGGGAGAAGGGAAGTACCCAACTCTAGCTTGCTCTAGCTTTCCACTTAGAGAAAGGGAAATATTCCACTCCAGGCCTCTTTAGCCTACCTACCTCACTAAACAGGTGGGAGAAAAACAAACTTGAGAAACACTTGTGAAGATCATAGCACAGGGACAGCGGCTAACTAAAAGACTGATTAATGATACAACTATAGAAATCTTCCCTTTCCTCCCACCCCTTGATACTAAATTAATAAGGCTCTTGATTAATAATAGCAGAGAACAATGGAAGCAACTATACCCCTAAAACATTATTTAAGAGGTATCTAAGGAAAACCCAAAAGGAGATACAAGCACAAAAACATAGGGGAAATTCTAGCCTCTGACACCTATAGCTAGAACAAACAGTAAACACAGCCCAACTTCTACCTTATTTAACATAGCTTTATGTTATTTATTTAAGAGTTTACATTATTTCACACTAATATAAGGTCTTTTCTTCTAAATCTCAGTTCCTTTTTTACAGTACATCATATCCAGCATATGACAAAAATTAAAGGCATACTAAAACACAAAAAACACAATTTGAAGGGAAAGAGCAAGCAGTAGAACCAGACTCAGATATGGCAGAGACCTT
Organism: Spilogale gracilis; assembly: GCA_004023965.1. Lineage (NCBI taxonomy): Eukaryota > Metazoa > Chordata > Mammalia > Carnivora > Mephitidae > Spilogale > Spilogale gracilis. The sequence goes on along the minus strand of PITA01024607.1, from coordinate 8,316 downwards.
GGAATGATCAGACTGGGAAATAAAAAACAAAATAGAACAAAACAAAACACTGATTAAAAGGGCTGAGATGTTAATTTAAAAAAAAAAAAACAGACAACATGCAAGAGAAGATGGGTTAAAAAAAAAGAAACAGATTTGTAAAATCTAAGACACAATCCAAAATAAACACTAGAAATCAAAATCACCATAATGAAAATGAAAATACTTTTTTTGTGGACTCATCAATAGACTGGACACAGCTGAGGAAAAATCAATGATCTTGAAAAAATATCAATAGAAGCTTCCAAAATTGAGATATAAAGGAAAATGAATTAAAAAGACAAAGATAATATGCAAGGACTGTGGACAGAATACAATAATATAACATATGCATAAGGAGAATATCAGAGAAAGGAAAGGAAAGGAGAGGAGAGGAAAGGAATGGAAAGGAAAATAAATATTTAAAGCAATAATGACTGAGAATTTCCCAAAGTTGATAATAGAAACCAAACTACAAATCCAGAAATTAGAAAACATCAAACAGAATAAATAAACAAAACAATCTACACTTAGCCATATCATATATACAAACTGCAGAAAGTCAAAAACAAAAAAAAACTCTTGAAAGAATCCAGAAGTGGGGGGACACTTTACATATAGAAGGAAAAGGATAAAAAATAGATCAAACTTCCTTTCAGAAACCATGCATGTAAGCAAATCATGGAGAGAAATATTTAAAGTATTTTTTAGAGGATCACTTCCCTAAACTGTATGCAGCAAAACTATCCTTCAAAAGTGAAAGAAAAATACAGACTTTCTCACACACACACACAAAAAAATAACTTGAGGGATTTATTTATTTATTTTATTTTTGCCAGGGATCTTCCTTGAAATAAAGGGTAAAATTTCTTCACAGAGAAGGCGATGATATAGGTCAGATCTACACAAAGAAAGAAAAAGCATTAGGGAAGGAATTAAGGTAAATTAATCTCTCTAATTTTTAACTGACCTACACAAAGAAAGAAAAAGCATTAGGGAAGAAATTAAGGAAAAATGATCTACACAAAGAAAGAAAAAGCATTAGGGAAGGAATGAAGGTAAAATAATCTCTCTTATTTTAACTGACCTAACAGCCAATAATTTGTTCAAAATAATAGCAACAAAGTATGTAGAACTTACAGTTTATACATAAGTGAAATTAATAAGAGTAATGTTATAAGGAACACAAGAAAGAAATTGGGAATATGAGGTATTTGTAATACCTAGGAAGTGATATGTTATTTGAAAGACAACTTGGGTTAGTTGTTAAGTGTATATTGCAAGTATGAGGGCAGCCACTTAAAAAAAGTGGGAGTTACATGCTTCCATTTATGAAATGAATAAGTTATGAGGACAAAAGCTACAGCATAAGGAATATAGTCAATGGTATTATAATAGGGTTGTATGGTGGCAAATGGTAGCTATTTGAGGTGAGCATAGCATAATGTACAGAGTTGTCAAATCACTATGTTGTACACTTGAAATAATTGTAATATTGTATGTCAACTACACTTCAATAAAACAAAATAAGATTACTGAATTGAAAAAATGTTCATAAAATGTATAAATTACATGTTAAGAGTTGAGAAAAAATTGAATCATGCAAAATAATTGAAACCATAAAAAGCAGGAAAAGAGTGGAAGACAAAAAAAAAGAAACAGAACAAGGACAATTAATAGAAAAAAGTAGAAAAGAATAACAAATATGGTAGTATTAATCTAACCATACAAACAATCACTTTAAATATAAATGGTCTTGGGGCACCTGGGTGGCTCAGTCACTGGGCATTTGCCTTCAGCACAGGTCAGGATCCTGGGGTCCTGGGATCAGGATCCCTGTCAGGCTCCTTGCTCAGCGGGGAGTCTGCTTCCCCCTCACCCACTCCCCCTGCTTTTGTTCCCTCTCTCAGTGTCTCTCTCTCTCAAATAAATAAATAAAATCGTTTTTTTAAAGAATTTATTTCTTTGTTTGACAGAGAAAGAGAGATCACAAACAGGCAGAGAGGCAGGCAGAGAGAGAGGAGGAAGCAGGCTCCCTGCTGAGCAGAGAGCCCAATGTGGGCCTTGATCCCTGAGATCATGACCTGAGCCTAAGGCAGAGGCTTAACCCACTGAGTCACCCAGGTGCCCAAAATCTTTAAAAAATAAAAAAAATATATAGAAACGGTCTAAATACACAGAAACTGTGAAAATTGAGATAAAAGAAACAGATGAATCTACTATTAAAGCTGGAGATCTACCTGTAACCGAAAGATTCAATGTGCAGAAAACTAGTAAAGGACATAGTTGAATTGAACAGCATTATCAATCAACTGATTATAATCGGCATTTATAGAATACTATGTTAAAAATTAAAAGAATACAAATTATACTCAAACTCAGAGCATTCACATACATAGACCATATTCAATCCATAAAATATACCTTAACAAATTTAAAAGTATAGAAATCACACAAGGTACCTTCTTGGACCACAAGGGAATTAAACTAGAAATCAAAACCAAAAATATAGGTAGAAAACCCCAAAATATTGTAATTTAAGTATCACACTTTTAAATAACCTTGGTATTTCATGCCCATTCAATTCATATTCATCCATTGTAGTTGAAAATTCCACTCACTAGAAAACATAATTTGTTTGCCCAAATAATGTACAGTTAATGAATATTCATTAGAGTATGTTGTTCACCCATTTCTTTGAACTGTAACATAGCATCCATTTTTTGGAGATTGGCTAGAGAAAAACTTTTTTTTCAATTTTTCTTAGTATAATTTTGCGTCTTCAGCATTGAAACATTCATTTCCAAGATGATCAAGCTGTGATTTTCTTATCTCCTGGGAATCAACACCTCAGGTGGCATCCACTGGCTGATTAATAACTTCTTAAATTGTATTTCTTTGCCATGTAAGCCTCAGTGATTTCACTGTTAATTATCATCTTCACTAGCTCCTTTCTGGATGTCTTCAGCTCTATCCTTGATGGCTGCTAGAACACTATCCAGTTCACCTTTACCTGGGGACACTTTCTTTTCCATATATTTTTCTTGTTCTGTAATAGTTTCTACAATATGTTTGCATTTTTGCTGCTGATGCTGCTATTGTCATTTGGTATAGGATTAAAAGTAACAGTTCAGTTTGAGAAATCCAAGTTGAGAATTGTGGGGGCATTTTAAAGATTCTTTCAAATTTGAACTTCTATTATTCTTTCATACATTGTAAATAGAGAATTGAAAGACTGGAAAACTAGAAAAAAGATACAAGGCCTTTCACTGACTAATTATTTGACTCTTCCTAAATAGCTGCAATATGTCAGGCACTATTCTAGGTACTTTACAACATTAGGTTTGAAGCATTCAGATAATGTTTAAATGTAAATAAATATTAAATAACGTGAGCTTGTCAAAGAAGAAATAAATGAAAGAAGGTCATGAGATCATTCTTGTTAGAAATTATTACAATTACAATACTCATCTGTTTAAATCAGTTTAGAGGTAGTTTCACCTGAAGGCAAGGAAATCTACCAGACAACTCTCAAGACATCCTGCAGCACCAGTCCATGATATTCCAATAAAATGGACATTGATCTGAATACTCGATTCTTGTGGATCCAATAAAATGGACATTGATCTGAATACTCGATTCTTGTGGATTAAAGCAGAAGAAGAAACGTTGCCATACCAATTTAAAGAAAATAAATTTATTTTGACAGGTTTACTCTCCTTTCATTTATTTTTTCCCTCCAGACATTTTTTTAAATCCCTTTGAGTTTGTTTATATAGCAAGACTATAGTATTGAGCTTCTTTCTCCTGAAACTTTTTTTTCTTAAATAATAATTTATTTTATTTTTTTAGTGTTTCAAGATTCACTGAAACTTTTTTAAAGGGATACTGTGATGGTTCATAATTTGAATTGGGTTTAAATTAATTTTTTGCAAGTTGCCTGTGCATATCAGAGTTTCTCAAATACCTCTTTTTAAAATGAATTATTTGATTATTTAAGCCAGGAGACAGAAAATAAAATAAATAGGAAAATAAAAACTTACATTCTAAAAATAAAATGAAACCTAATAAGATTTCAAGTAGTTATTAGTATCAACTCTTTAAGAAACAAATATTTGCTATTAATCTCATACTGTGCTTCTTAGCCTATGACAGAAATAATATTAACTTTAGATGTGTATCTACTAATAATTATATTGATTCTATTTATAATCTATCATGTGGCTTTGAACTTATACAATACCATACTATACTGTTATATCCAAAAGATCTTATTATAAATTTAAATTCCCACTAGCTATCTAAAATTGCTTAAAAATTGTTTCTTTACCCTTAGTTTGTATATTACTTTTAATTTACTATTAATTTTTCAAGATAGGAAGAAAACATATAATTTCAATAATCTAAACCTAAATGCTAAGTGTATATTGCTGACTCAGACTCTGATTTTTCTTCTAGCTTTGACATTGGTCTGTTCCCTATGCTGTATTTCCACCCAGACTCTGGTCTGTTTCCTATACTGTCTTTCCAACCAGACTCATCGGTTCTTTTTGTTTTCATTTTTTTGGCAAAAGAAGGACACATGAAATTTCTATTTTAAAAAGATGGCTGAAATCTTTTTTTTTAAATATTTTATTTATTTATTTGACAGAGAAATATAGCTAGAGAGGGAACACAAGCAGGGAGAGTGAGAGAGGGAGAAGCAGGCTTCCCACTGAGCAAGGAGCCCAATGTGGGGCTCGATGTGGGGCTCCATATGGGGTTCCATCCCAGGTCTCCAGGATCATGACCTGAGCCGAAGGCAGTCGCTTACCCAACTGAGCCACCCAGGCGCCCCAAGGATTGCTGAAATTTACTCAGCTTCAGATTGCTAAGCAAAAATTTTCCTCTTAAAGGTCAATTACACCTAATGTTGAATGTCCTTTTATTCAAAGTTATTTCTCAATCTGTCCTAAAAATAATAGCACCAACTATAGCATTATTGGTTCACAAACTTGAGAGTTTCTTGGGTGAAACCTGAAAGTGGCCCTTGTACTCAGAGGACAAGGAGAGAAAGAAAGAAAGAGGCAGACCATTCCAGATTGGTAGGTGGCAGATTTAATAAGTAAAGGAATTTATATGCAAGAGTTGCTTTGGTGGATACAAGACAAGTAAATATGTGCACCTGCCACCAGAATCTTCCATGTTCATACAGTGGCCTTGATGGGCTTCCATTGAGATGGTCTCAACAACACCTTACTCTGGCTAGGTTACCTCCTTGAAACAGCTCCTAGTGTGGGAATGGTGAATGGGATGTACATTTCAAGGATAGAGGAGAGGATAAGGAAACTCCAGTTCCCCAGGTCCAACTCACAGTTTAACAAGCAGTCACATTCTCTCAATGACCTCTTCCCAAAAGCATCAAAATACAAATACACATACACATGAAATGCATTTTTGTGTGTTCTGCTTTACTGTGTTTCCTTTATGTATTAATAGAGTATAAAATTTATTTGAATATTTTATAACCTTTGTCAATAAAACTAATTATAAAGGGAAAACAGGCTGAAACTATAAGGAAACAAAATAATTGATGTATTTCATAGCTTAAACAAAATAAGTATTAAAACAAAATATACTATATAAATGGGTGGTACAATAAATCAAAACTCAAATTTAGCAGCTAGATTGAAAATGAATGAATTGGGAAGTGAAATAGTGATTAGAAAACACCAATATTGTGGTCTCTGGGTGGTTCAGTTGTTAAGCTTCTGCCTTCATTTTAGATCATGACTGAGCCCTGCATGGGGCTCCCTGCTCGGCCTGCTTCTCCCTCTCTCACTTTCCATGCTTGTGTTCCCTCTCTAGCTGTGCTTCTCTCTGCCAAATAAATAAATAAATAAATAATCTTTAAAAAGAGAAGAAAAGGAAAGAAAACACCATACTATAAAATACACATACTGGCTTTTTTTTAAAGGAAAAAAAAATCCATTTAGGTACTCTTTGAGCTTATGTTGATATAGTCTCTAATCAGTTTAACTAATTTATCTTAAAGATTTTTATTTCTTTATTTGCCAGAGAGAGAGAGAGAGAGAGAGAGAGAGAGAGCAAGAGAGAGAGCACACAAGCAGGGAGAGCAAAAGGCAGAGGGAGAAGCAGACTCCTCACTGAGCAAGACTCAATCCTAGGATCCTGGGGTCAGGACCTGAGCCAAAGGCAAATACTTAATTGGTTGAGCTACCCAGGCATCCCAGTTTAACCAATCTTTTTGAGGAATTACAATGCTACAGGTTCTGTGCTAAGTAACAAAGACACAAAGATTAATTAACAGCTTAAAAATTAATAGGAGGATAAAGAAGATGTGGTACATATATACAATGGAATACTACACCTCCTTCAGAAAGGATGAATATCCAACTTTTGTAGCAACACGGACGGGATTGGAAGAGATTATGCTGAGTGAAATAAGCCAAGTAGAGAAAGTCAAGAATCACATGGTTTCACTTACTTGCGGTGCATAAGGGGTAATATAGAGGACAGTAGAAGAAGGAAAGTAAATGGGAAGTAGGGTAATTCAGGGAAAGAAATGAAACATGAGAGACTTTGGGCACAGAAACAAACTGAGGGACTTGGAGGGAGGGGGTGGGGGGATGGGAGAGCCTGGTGGTGGGTACTGAGGGCACCTATTGCATGGAGCACTAGGTGTGGGGCACGGGCAATGAATCCTGGAACACTGAAAAAATAAAATAAATTTAAAGTCAAAAAAATTAATAGGAGGAAGCAGAAATTACTGCATTGCTAAACATCTTCATAGTCAGCATATAATCTACTTTATACTGAGCTGTTATTTTCCATTTTCCATTTATTCTCACAATTATTCATCACAACCTTATGAAGCAGTTATGTTTATTATGCCTATTTTATAAGTGAGGATACTGAGACTTAGAGAAACCAACAAAATTCTCAACGTAAAAAAATTTAAAAAAAGACCAAAGCTAGGTCTGTTTGAATCCATGTTGTAATTTTATATAGTACAGTACCTGGAATATAGAAAATATTCCCTAAGTATTAACAATTTTATGACATGTATTATTATTACTGTTATTGTCTTTTTGTGTAAGTATTAAAATTAAAAAAAACTTTATAACAATAAATGTGCATACAGATTTCTGCAAAAAATGCCTTGATAGAAAGTTGACTTTGTTTATTTTTTATTTATTTATAAATTATTAGGGAGAATTTTGAATAAAAAAATAAAATAAAACTTGAAATACATGATGACTTGCATAAGGCCTAAAAATAAGTTGAAAAGAACAATGCTCTGCCACCAAAGAATTGTAACCTGATAACCTGGTTACCATTGAGACCAGTCTCTAGCAAGGGGGCAGAGAGACACAGCCCAGGTAGAAGGGACTGAAAACAGCTCCGCAGACCCCGCCCCCAGAAAGCAAGCCAGAAGCTCAGAAGGACAACACTCAAAATGTAAAACCCCAAATCGGGGGGAAAGGCAATTAATTAAACTCCTGGTACTGACTACAAGTACCAAAAGCCCTACACCTTATTGATACAGTTTACCACCTTATTTGCTTTCTTAAACTTTTTTCTATTTTTACTTTTAAAGCTTCTGTTTTCAACTTAAAAATACACTCTTATGTTTTTTCTTCTTTCAATTTTAACCCCCTTTTTATCACAACGTGATACTCAATACAACACCCCATAATTTTTTTTTTTACCTTGAAATTTTTTCAAACACATTCCTGTATTTTCTGTCTTGTTGTTGCCTCTTCTTTCCCTGTTTGTTTTCTCTGTTTTTCCCTTTCTTCTCTCCTCTTTCCTTTATTCTCTCTTTTACATATACATGTAGTTATAAGCTTCAAGTCAACCCCACATCCCTATTCAATACTACCCTATATACAACCAGTTCTAATCTCCCTATATCTTTACAAAGTGGGATCCTTCAACAAAAATAACAAGACAAACTCGGGAGCATCTGAAACGCATTCCTTGCCCACAAGGACTGTCTGCCCTCACCTTCCCACTCTAGTCTGTCAGTGTGTTTGTGTAATTGTCTTTGCTTCTGTATTATATAAATACTGGTCTTGGGGGTCATATAGGTTGGGCTTCACTTTTTGATCTCTTCATTTACCCTTGATAGCCCTTTTCTCTACCTTGTAACAGTTTTGTACCATATAAATCCTACCACTGGGCCCCACTCTGGCAGGGGTTTCTTTTCTTGATTCCTCTCTTCCATTTTCTTCTTTCTTTCTCCTCCCTATTCGATGGTGAATTCTGCTTGCTCCAAAACCTTCCAGCAACCAA
>PITA01024606.1:0-25982 GCA_004023965.1 Spilogale gracilis | reverse complement strand
AACATTGGGGTGCATATGGCCCTTCTTTTCACTACATCTGTATCTTTGGGGTAAATGCCCAGTAGTGCAATTGCAGGGTCATAGGGTAGCTCTATCTTTAATTTTTTAAGGAATCTCCACACTGTTTTCCAAAGCGGCTGCACCAGTTTACATTCCCACCAACAGTGTAAGAGGGTTCCCCTTTCTCTGCAGCCTCTCCGACACTTGTTGTTTTCTGTCTTGTTAATTTTGGCCATTCTGACTGGTGTAAGGTGGTATCTTAGAGTGGTTTTGATTTGAATTTCCCTGATAGCTAGTGACGCTGAACATTTTTTCATGTGTCTCTTGGCCGTTTGTATATCTTCTACGGAGAAGAGGCACAGGTTTTTTAACCTTGTTATAATATTTAAACAACTTTTTAAAATTTAAATAGAATATGTTCAAAATACGACAAAGTTAATTTCCATTATGAGAAGTCAGTAAGAAAAATATTAGCAAATGTGAAAAAGTGTTCAACATTTTTACTAACTACAGAATTGAAAATTAGATATATGCACAAATTTTTTTCTAATATTGCTACCAATTATTGGAGCAAATGTACCTCAACTCATGCCAGCATGGTGCTGAGAGCTAGAGATACAAATGTGGAACCATGCTCCCAAGTCACTTATAGTGATTCTTTCTTAAATGCTTCAAAGACTCCCAAACTGACTTGAAATAAAGCGTCGTATCCTAGAGTAGCCTCCAAACGATGTGGCCCAACGTCACAACACACCTTTGTACACACAAACCTCACTGATGGTGTCTCAGCCCTTTTCTTATACAGTGCTCCTCAGCCAAGCGCAGGTTTACCTGAAGACCACTGCACTTGCTGTTCTCACCATTCAGAACACACGACTTCCTCCCTAAACATCCTTAGACCTTTGCCTAGAGGCTGCTTGATCTGAGAAAGGCCTTCCCTAACCTTCCTTTGTGAAGAGGTCTCCTCCACCCCCACTGCCCATGCTCTTTACTCTTCTTTCTTCTGTCCGTTACATTTGTCACTGTCAAATGTTATATGCTTACTTTTGTATTTGTGTATTGTCTGTCCTCATTCCACTCTGAGGGAAGACTTCATTCACCGTGGAGTTCCCAACACCTAGACCCAGGGTCCAGTACATGCCAAGTGCCCAGCAGATGCCTGTTATATAAGTGACCAGGCCAGGTATTTATGAGATGCACATAGTGACTAGGAGAGATGCACAAAAGTGCTTAACCAGGAACCTGAAAAGTGTGTACATCTCCACCCAGGACATCTATGGGAAGTAACTGCTAAAAACGTAATTAGAAATGTAGACAAACATGTATACAAAGAAATATCCACTACAACCTTGAAATGGCAAAAAACAGTCACACAAATCACTGATCGCTCTCTCCCAAATAAGGAGAATTTGTATAAAAACAATATCTTTACAATATATATGTTCATGTTATATAAAGGTTTTTTGTTTTAAAAAAATAACAGCTATCTGGAGATCAAAACAAAGAATGGTTTTTGTTGTTTTTTTTTTTTTAATTTTATTTATTTGAGAGAAAACCTGAACACAAATGCAGGGAAGCAGAGGGAGAAGCAGACTCCCCGATGCGGGGCTGGATCCCAGATCCCTGGGATCGTGACCGGAGCCAAAGGCAGATACTAAACCACTGAGCCACCCAGGTACTCCAAGAATGGTGTTTTAAAAATAAGTGTGGTAGGGGTGCTTGGGTGGCTCAGTCAGCTGAGCGTGAGACTCTTGATTTTGGCTCAGGTTGTCAGGTGCTCATTCCCTCTCAGCTGGACTCTGCTTCTCTCCCTCGCCTTTAGACCCTCCCCCACTTGGGTGCACATACATGCACACGTGCTCTGTCTCTCAAATAAATGAATCTTATAAAATAGAAATGTGGTAAACATCAAAAATAGTTATCTTTAAGTGGTACAAACACTGTCATTTTTTTCTAAATTGTACTTGTCATTTCCTGAGTTTTCTGTTTCCTTTGCTATTTCAGATCAAGCTTCAAGAGTCTCCTGAAGATATGCCTGCAGGGCAGACGCCACACACTGTCATCCTTTTTGCTCACAATGATCTTGTTGACAAGGTTCAGCCTGGAGACAGAGTGAACGTAACAGGTAAGAATGTAGACTATATTAATGAGGTTACGTATGGCTGGCTTTTTTTTTTTTTTTTTTTGATACTTTTTAGTCAGTCCTTTGGCTTGGTCATGAATTCATTGCATGAAGCCTGATCCTTTTTTACCTGGCAGGGTGGAACCTTTCAATGTGTTTTCCTTGCAGTTGCTTCCTGTTTGCTATCTCAGTGTTCCTGAGCTGTGAGCGTATTTTGACCTGATAGCATTAGTGTTTTGAGAAAACAGCTCAGACGAGGCTAGTATTGGTAAGATTGGAGTAATACCAGCAGCTCCAGGAAGCAGCACTCACCAATCTGGAATTTTAAATAATTTGCTACTTCCCAAATGTACAGCCAAGGGTTAAGATTTACTTATTATAGAGAAGAAATGGGTCAGAGCACCTTGCTTCTATACAGGAGTTACATTATGGTATTTTTAGAGGAAGCAGAGACTCAGAGACTTGCAGTTCACTATAGCTGCGGTTGTACGGTAATCTGTGACACAAGGTTCCTCCTCTATTCTGGGCAAGAAAGTGTTCGTTTCAACGTACCATGTGAATATGCCAGTCTTTCTTTTGATGTTTCAGCAGCATGAGCACCTGGTTTTTCAAAGGGGCTCTGAACAACAGGCACAGTTCACTGAGGTCAAGGTTGGGACTGAGTCCCGGGAGTGGCTGCGGCTCTTAGTGTAGCCGGTTGGTTGTGTTCAGTGAGTTAAGACTTCTCATCCTGTGTCTCCCCAGTATGAAGCCCAATAGTTAGCCATGACAATCTTAAGTTATAAAAGCACTTGTAGTCCATTAACAATGTGAAAGAATGTGTCATTAGTGAAAGATGTGCAGTCCTTATTCTGCCACCCTATACTGGTCTGAAACATTTGATAAAGAGTTTAATCTGCTATTTTCATATCCTCAGCTGTCAGGTGAAATTAATGTGATGATACAGGTGAACGTGTTTGGGGAGGGGGCTGTGGAAAGCACCATACAGATGTAAAATAAGTGTTGATGTTCTGTGATGAAGAATCATTGCAAGCATCAGTAAAGATAACTAGGCTGCTTTAAATAGTCATCCATCCCTAATTACCATGAAGGAGGTTGTATACTCTCAGAATGTTACATATGAACTGGTTCTTATGTTTTGAAAAAGAATTATTTTGACCTGTTAAATGAACAAAAGGATTGGCAATCTATGGTGAGTCGCTAAGAAGCCTGTGATAGAGCAGATGGTTGCTCCTCAGAAACCATCAAGAGATTGGATTGTCCCAGAGTCCAAGCCTTCTAGACTAAAGTCAAAAAAGATACACATCAAAGATGTCAGTTTGGGAAACTCTTCTTGGAGAACAAATGATTGGTATGGTTGAAGGATTGGTTGTTCATTTATTTCTTCTAATAGTCTTAAATTATATTCTCTAGGAAGTGTGCTAGGGCAAGCCCATTCACCTAGAAACACTTCTTGTTATTAATAACACATAATAATTTTTCCTTTACTGTATCTTTACCTTTGACTCTGTAGATTGTCTAGTCTGAAATAATTTTTTAGTAATTTTTTAAAACATTTTATTTATTTATTTGAGTAATATTTAAAAGAGCTTTTAGGATTTCCTTTCCAAATTTTTGGTGCGGGATTTTAGTACTTTGTTCTAGTCAAATAATTACTGAGCAGGTTCTGTACATTCGGCTTAAGAGAAATGAAAATACTATTTATTGAACACAGCCATAAGTCAGCATTGTGCTAAAAGCAAAGTAATTTCATTTAAATCTCAGCGTGATTATATGCAGTATGCTTATACTCGGACAGGTGCCCAAGATCATAGAGCTAACGGATGGTCACAGATGAACATGTTTTTAGGTCTGCTTTTTTTCAAAAACCTGTGTTCATCCCAACTTGCCTTGCCCACCTTCAGCAGGGAGCTTTGCAATATAGGCCTGAGTCCTTGACTCTAAGAGGGCCATGAAAGCAGTGTTCTCAAAGCTCACCTCCACTGCCAGCCCTCAGATCTCTTAGGTGCTGCCTGCTGTCTGCTAGTTTATGAACCATTTAGGGGAAGGTAAAACCATATCTCTTGGTTGTACCCTTAGGTATCTATCGAGCTGTTCCTATTAGAGTCAATTCAAGAGTGAGTAACGTGAAGTCTGTCTACAAAACCCACATTGACGTCATTCACTATCGGAAAACTGATGCAAAACGTCTGCATGGCCTTGATGAAGAAGCAGAGCAGAAACTTTTTTCAGAGAAGCGGGTGGAATTGCTCAAGGAACTTTCTAAAAAGCCAGACATTTATGAGAGACTTGCTTCAGCCTTGGCTCCAAGCATTTATGAACACGAAGATATAAAGAAGGTAACAGTGGACTTTTAACTTTGATTATAATTTTTGGAGATCAAAAGGCATGAACATGCCCCCCTAGTGCCACCACCACCACTACCACCCCTGCCCCTAAAGGATAAAAACTGTTGCCTGTTCCACAGAGCAAGGTGCTCACCATCTAAGTTGGCTATTGGTTGACAAGAATCCCAGCGTCATTGTTCATTTCCTCTTATCCACATTGAAATTATATGTTTCTAAACATAAGAAAAGCCATATGGGATCAGAATAGGGATTTACATGGCCACCATTCTGGCACCGTGATATGTATATATACATACATACCAGTCTATATAAATTGGTTAGTGATAACTTAAAGCACTGTTGTGTTTATACCTTCCCTTAATTAATTATAATTTTTTATTCACAGGGTAAAAAATACCTCTAACATTTAAACTGGATCTCAGTTACTTTGTAGTAAGTTAATGTTTAAACATGTTTGTTTAGGGAATCTTGCTTCAACTCTTTGGTGGAACAAGAAAGGATTTTAGTCACACTGGAAGAGGCAAATTTCGTGCTGAGATCAACATCCTCTTGTGTGGTGACCCTGGGACCAGCAAGTCCCAGCTGCTGCAGTATGTGTACAATCTGGTCCCGAGGGGCCAGTACACATCCGGGAAAGGCTCCAGTGCAGTTGGCCTCACTGCGTATGTGATGAAAGACCCCGAGACGAGGCAGCTTGTCTTGCAGACTGGTGCCCTTGTTCTGAGTGACAATGGTATCTGCTGTATCGATGAATTTGACAAGATGAATGAAAGTACAAGATCAGTACTACATGAGGTCATGGAACAGCAGACTCTTTCAATTGCGAAGGTAAGGCCCATTCTCCATGTTTAAACATGGGCATGCTTCGAAATCTAACATCCATATTCACCTTGGTTCTAACTTTGGGAAACTTATGAATACTTTACCTATTAGGTTTCAGCTAAATGTCTTGGAGTATTTCCTCTTTCATCTTATTTGCTATACTGACTCACTAATATGTGGTATTCCTAGAACTTGAGTTTGTCCTAAATGTCATGCAGGGGGTTTAGTTTCTGAGATGAATGTGGTAACAGCATACATTTGTCTAAAATCCAATTTTTGGCATGAATATGAGGATGGCATTGCCCAGATAAATCTGTCAGTATCACTCTTCCAAGGTGATGTGTGTGGCTCTTGGTGACGGTAGATATATGGCAAAGGGCACGCCAGGTGAAGATAGCTCATGCGGTTCCTGCCAGCATCAGGGTGAAGCTTCTAACTGCACTGTTTTCTCTGATAGGCTGGAATTATTTGTCAGCTCAATGCCCGCACCTCTATCCTGGCTGCAGCAAATCCTATTGAATCTCAATGGAATCCTAAAAAAACAACCATTGAAAATATCCAGCTACCTCACACATTATTATCAAGGTATAAGAACATAAAGAAGATGCTTGCTTTGCTCATTTGTAGAATTTTCAGGGTGAAATAAAAGGAAAGAATAAAATTCAACAACTTTTAGCATCATAAGCTCTTCACTCTAATGCAAAGTTTTCTAATGGGGTGGTCAGGTTTATGTGGCAAGGACTATGTTTCTCTATTCAGCTATGAGGTAGCACCTTTAACATTTATTCATTCTTTGGAGCTGTTAAGGACATTTCGCCTTGACAGAAGCCCATCACTCTCTGCTCATCTCTAAAAGTCGCTAAAGAATATCATCAAAATACAGAGAAAAGCTTCACATGACAGATAAGGTTCTGAAAAATTAAATTTGTTAAAATGGAATTGTGTAATCCACAGTTTTTCTCAATGCCATTTCTACAAATATTGATTTCATTAGTGGGTTATAATAGTATTTCATAAATAGGATTTTAGATTATAATAGTATTTATAGTATTTCATAAATGGATTTCAGATTTTAATAATTCAACTTTTTTTCTAAGTTCTGTTTTTTCCAAAAACAGTTGAATGCTTTTTCTTTTAAATCTTCCCATCTTCAAAATTACAAAAACATTTCCCTTGGAGGAATCTTACTTCTTTGACTCTGCTATTTGGTGATCAGCCATTTCCTGGGCAGACCTAAGGGCCAAAAGAGTGGGGGCCTGCTAGGGCCGAAATAAGGAGAAAGGGATTGATCTGAAGGCTCACTAGGCGACCAGACAACATACTTTTTTTTTTTAAGATTCTATTTATTTATTTATTTGACAGAGACCCAATGGGAGAGGGAGAGGCAGGGTTCCCACAGAGCACGGAGCCCAACCTAGGGCTCGATCCCAGGACCCTAGGATCATGACCTAAGCTGAAGGCAGACACCTAACGACTGAGCCACCTAGGTACCCCTGGACAGCAGACTCTCAATTCTCCCTTAGCAGCATATATTCACTGTACATGCCTAGGTGACAAGAGCAAATTAGTTTTTTAAGATTTATGTAGAGAGGGGAAGAGAGTGCTGGGGGGGGGAGGCGCGGAGGAGGATAGCAGAGAGAGAGGGAGAATCTACAGCTGATTCCCCACTGAGCACAGACCCCGATGCAGTGCTCAATCTCACAACCCATGAAATCACAACCTGAGCCAAAACCAAGAGTCAGAAGCTTAACAAGCCGAGCCACCCAGGAGCTGCAGGAATAATTTTTAGGTTACATATGTAGGTATGTTGGTGTTCCAAGCAGGAAAACAGCGTTTTTATAATGTTTTCTCAGGTTTGATTTGATATTCCTCATGCTGGACCCTCAGGACGAAGCCTATGATAGGCGTCTGGCCCACCACCTGGTTGCTTTGTACTACCAGAGTGAGGAGCAAGTGGAGGAGGAGTTCATGGACATGGCAGTGCTGAAGGACTACATTGCTTACGCCCACAGCATGGTCATGCCTCGTCTGAGCCAGGAAGCCAGCCAGGCTCTCATTGAGGTAACACACATTCATGTTTAAACCCCGAAAAATGTTTTTTGTTGAGCCTATAGCTGATAGCATTAATGTAGCTAAATATCTCCAGTAAAAAGTAATTTTGTTAATAACCTATTATTTTCTATAACTACTTTTTCCTCCTGTGTTGCAAAATTGACTTTTCCAAAGGGGAAAGGATTTCTTTTATATATGTCATACAAACTTTTTATAATGAAATATTTGTAAGCACAGTGAATTTAAGATCAGAATACATGAATGGAAGTAAGAGTTATTTAGTAACTTTGTAACTCTGGAGATGTTATCTAATTTCTCTGAGCTTCCATTTGCTTGTTTCTAAAAAGTAAAAGGAATTGTGAGTACTTGATGTTCTTCACTTTTCTGTAGCCTTTCCCTTGGACAGCAGTGCATAATGACACATTAAGTTATTCAAATGTTATGATATTAAAAAGGTTCCTGGTGCTTAATGGGCTTTGCATCCTAACTAAGCCCCTGAAAATACTAAAACTTATAGGTGATGTGTAACTTTCCATTCGTATCATATACTTGAGGGTTGCTCAAAAAAAAATGATGTTTTATATATGTGAGTTTAATACAATTCAGCTTTGATTATAAATAATAATTTTGATAATAAAAGATTATTCCAGTAATCTTTGCATGCCTCACTCATTAAATGAATCCTCAGCAGGGGCATAAACCACAGTTGGTGCCTGAGCACCTTTTTTGGATAGGTGCCCTGATTAGTCCTCTGCATAATTATGACCTGCCCATTACCCCAATACACCATGTCCCGAGTGCCAGCCTCACACACCTCATTGCCCACTCCCATTCTTCACTCTTCATAGCCACATCGGGTACCACCTTCTTGATGAGCTTTAAGGCCCAAGGCTAGATCTGACTTTTAATTCTCCTCAGTATTGCACCTGACAGCTGGTAGTTTATTTAATAGGATCTTAACTTCAAAATTCAACCACAAAACTAAAGTATTGTTACGAGGAGTTTTGTTTGTTTGTTTGTTTGTTTGTTTGTTTTCCTGTTTACACTAGGCTTATGTAGACATGAGGAAGATTGGTAGCAGCCGAGGAATGGTTTCTGCATACCCTCGACAGCTGGAGTCATTAATTCGATTAGCAGAAGCCCATGCTAAAGTACGATTCTCAAGCAAAGTTGAAGGAGTTGATGTTGAAGAAGCAAAACGCCTCCATCGGGAAGCTCTAAAGCAGTCTGCCACTGACCCCCGGACTGGCATTGTGGACATATCTATTCTAACTACAGGTCTGTTTGTATTGAACATAAGAGCACATGAGAATCTATATGTATATGTATAAACACACACACATACACTTAACATGTAAGTAATTTATATTTCATATTTGAGCTAACAAATTATTTGAGATGGCAGAGGTTCTTAACCTTTTTCAGATCAGGGCCTCTTTTAGAATCTGTTAAAAGCTGAGAAAAATATGCCTAGCACACTTGCATGCACACACACAGTGTTGTATCTAATTTCACAGTGCTTTTCTGCTGTCTAGGCACCTCTGTTGGTCCAATTAAATAATTCATTTCTTAATGAGCACTGACTGCTTGCTATACAGATTATATAGACTGGTTTCAGTGGAAACTAGCAGTTACTGGCTTATAGAAAATTGGAAACAGAATTCAGAATTCACAATTTTGAATATATTTTTGCATCCATTCAGCTGCTATCTCCTAACCTTTTTTGTTGCAACACTACTAAAGAAATACTTATGGAAATTGGAAATACTTTACTTCCTCATAGTAGAAATATTTTCATTGTTCTTTTCTTTTCTTTCTTTCTTTCTTTCTCTCTTTCCCTCCCTCCTTTCCTTCCTCCCTTCTCTCCTTCCTTTTCATTTAAATCAGGAATGAGTGCCACCTCTCGTAAACGGAAAGAAGAGTTAGCTGAAGCATTGAAAAAACTTATTTTATCAAAGGGCAAAACACCAGCTCTAAAATATCAGCAACTTTTTGAAGATATCCGGGGACAATCTGACATAGTAAGTGTTTATAAGTATTTCTTGCTTAATAGAATTTTTCTTTTTTACCTTAGTACTTCTTTTAAGGTTTCTTGAAAGGTTTCTTTTTTAAAAAAAAAAAAACCTTTTTCTTTCATTTAAGTATTAAATATAGGTCTGGACTAAAAATAGGTAAAATCACCCATAAACCCATCATCAAGAAATAACCATGGTTTGTTTCTCAGAGTCCATAGTCTCTTATGAGGGTTTTGGAAGGGAGGGGGTGGGGGATGGGTGAACCTGGTGGTGGGTATTAAGGAGGGCACATATTGCCATGAGCACTGGGTCTGGTACATAAACAATGAATCTTGGAACACTGAAAAAATAAAATTTAAAGAAAATAACCACAAATTTTTGTATTCTCTTTGTGTATATGTACACATGTGGTCTTTTTGAAAAATGAACATAATCAACTAGAGTTACACTGTTCAATAACTTGCTTTTTCTTTGGTTTTTAATTAAAAATATGCTACTAACATCATTTGTGATGGTAAATAGGTTGAATAATATTAATTGTTTTCATCTCTTTCCCTAAGGCTGTTACCAAAGATATGTTTGAAGAAGCCCTGCGTGCCCTGGCTGATGATGACTTCTTAACAGTAACTGGAAAAACTGTCCGCTTGCTCTGAAGCTCCTGCATGCTTTACTTGTGCCTGTGTGTGCGGCATAAGGGCCAATGAGCTGCCACTGTTGCTGTGGAAATAGATTCTTAAAGGTATTATTTGGCTCCATAAAAATTTTCTAACCTGGGTTCAATGAATGTGTGTTTTCATTTGTTTAACATTTTATGTGAAAATATGTCCCAATTTACAGTTAAGGTTATTTAAGTGCCATTATTTTAGCACCAGGGCTTTTTAAACTGTATTGCCATATATATGTATATGTCAGGGTGTCAGTCTTTTTCGGAGATGGCAGTCATGGGTCATGGTTTTTGTGCTGGACTTTCTAAAGGCAATCATCCATATGCTTGAAGTTTTTGTAATAGATAAAACCTAGCCAGGGCATATCATTCAGTGTGAGGTAATGATGGACCAGAGCTTTTCTCCCTCTTAAAACTCTCAAGTGTAATTCTTTCTAGAGGCTTGTTCTCATGGTTCCCATAAGATTAAAAACATAAGTAGTTGCAAATGATTAGGTTCTAGATTAACTTCTACTTTATTCTAATATGTGAACTTTTTCCTAAATAAATGATTGGTTAAGTAAACTTGGTTATCTGGTATTATTTTTCATTAATAGAAAAATCTTTAATAAACACTAAACTCATGGAAATTCATAATGGTAATAAGTACTTTAGAACGCACAGAAGAAATTCACTATAAGTTCCAATTTATTTTGATCCTAGCAGGCAATATCCTTTTTTTTTTAAAGATTGTGATTTATTTATCAGAGAGCGAGCATAAGCAGGGGGAGTGGTAGGCAGAGGGAGAAGTAGGCTTCCTGCTGAGCAAGGAGCCCAACACACGACTGACTCAGTCCCAGGACCCTGTGATCAGGACCTGAGCCAAAGGCAGACGCTTAACCCCTGAGCCACCCAGGTGTCCCACAGGAGGCAATATTTTATACAGAAATAGGACTATAATAAATAATCCCTGTAACACTGAAGTTAATTGTATGAGGGTTTTTTTGTAATTTAGGATCAACATTCATTAATCCAGTATCCATAGGAAATGATAGGCTAACTGAATGCTTAAATAGCATTAAAATGTTAACACTGGGATAATATTCAGAGACTTTCTTTTTTTTAAGATCTTATTTATTTATTTATTTTAGAGCATATGCAAACGAGGGGGGTAGGTAGAGAGAGGCAGAGAATCTCAAGCAGACTGCGCTGAGTACAGAATCCGAAGCAGGGCTCAATCCCATGACCCCAAGATCATGACCTGAGCTGAAACCAAGAGTCAGATGCTTAACTGATTGAGCCATCAAGGTGCCCTTAGAGTCAATTTTTCATCAGACTCTTTTTTTTTTTTTTTTTTTTTTTCTTTGTCAGTCATCATTTACTATTCTTGGCAGGTTTGCAAAATGCCCTGTATTTTAAAGGAGGCAGTAGTTGGTTGGGATTTCACCAAAGGATTCAGGCCAACGGCCTACCAAGTGACTTTACTAGTGAAGTTTCCTCAGTGAACTCACTGTATAGGACACCCTTTTATCTGTAGTTGTCTGCCACTCATTAGGTTCAGTCTTTCCTTTCTATAGATGAAGGAGGCAAGAAGCCTCATCTCTTGCCTGAAGACCAAAGCAAGAGATGAAAATGGAATTAAAAGAAGTCTTCTGACTAAAATTTTAACTTTATGTAACTAAGCCATGCTCTAGCTATAACTTGGGTTTTTAATTGTTCAGTGCTTTTGGACACACTGCTTGCATTTCCAAAACCACATGGAGAAGTTTCCTTGGTGCCTATCACATCATACATTCTTCATAAATGTTCTCCTGAGGAGAGAAGTTTGAATCTGTTAAATTGTGTTCCTGTGACCACATGTTATTCAGACTAGAAATAAATTTTACTCACATCTCTTGAATTACTCAGAAATAACTGGTTCTTAGGCTAACTTGAGCTTGCCACCAACAAGCTGTAAATAGCATACCTTATCATAAAAATTTAAATGTGTAGGGTTTTATGAGGCAAAGTTACCAGGAGGTAATTAGAAACCATCCTATGGCCACTGAGAATGAGCTCTCTTGACTCTTTCCCTAAATCACATACTGAATAAGTTCACAGAAAAATTAGTCTCTTGTACAAATATAAACTAAAAAACACTTACTTGCTGCCACTAGTTACTAGGTATAGCTAGAAATCAAGGTGTCATAACATTCCAGAGCTGATTATACATTTCTGTAGTTGTTAAAATTGATACAGAAAATAAAGACAGGTTCCTTCTCCAAATTCTTAGCCTGAAGTAATGGCTAGAATATTGGAAACCAAATATTTGGAACTGAATCGGTACTGGTTGTACCTGAAATTGCTTGGGAAACAATGTAGACTCAAATAGTGGTTGACTTAAGATTTTTCTCGCTAGAGTTTATACATTAGTAGGTTTTTAAAAATCTTAATTCAATACCAAGATGGAATTTCTATACAGTGTGAATGAAATGTATATAGAGTTTGATCTTAAGGAAATTTTAGTTGAACGAAAATAATGAGGCTCTCCTGTTGCTGGGTGGTTTCATCATAGTGAATTTAACTTTTTTTTGGTGAATTTCTTGTTCACATCTATGACTTACCCAATGGTCTGTAGGTCTTTGGAAACAGGGATGATGATAACCTCATTGCAGTGCCTGGCAATAGATGTGTGTTAACATCTTTGTAAATAGAATTGCGAACATTCTTGAAATCACTGAAATCTCAGGATATGGAATGGAAAAATAAGAGGTTGTGTTAAATTAGAGCTCTGCCCCCTGAATTCTGACAGTGCTCCATCAGAGGTGTGTCTCATGAC
This sequence comes from Spilogale gracilis, assembly GCA_004023965.1. Lineage (NCBI taxonomy): Eukaryota > Metazoa > Chordata > Mammalia > Carnivora > Mephitidae > Spilogale > Spilogale gracilis. The sequence continues at coordinate 13,162 of PITA01024606.1, read as the reverse complement.
TCAGCTGCAGCATCTCATACCCCTTAGGAGTATGGAATAGGAAAATTCGAGAGCCACTACCTTGATCTGAAGATCATTCCCCCTATCTGTATCAGGTGGTTTAAGAGAGCACAGGTGCAGGCTGCCAGGCTCACATCCTGGCTCATGGCTTCGTACAGTGCTTAGGACACTGGTACAATAAATGTTCAATACTGTTACTATGAACAGAATAAGGAGAATGTGGGTTTTTTCTTACTAGGACAATACAGTTTCAGCTTAATTCCTATGACTGTGTTTTTCCAAAAACAATACAGTATAATATATTCCACTTAATTTTTTTCTCTGATTTTGACCGTGAGGTATAAAGAAACTTGCTGGTTAGAATGGCTTTATTTGATTTACACAATATACACATGCTGTTCTCCTTCCAGTATCCATCATAAATATAATCAATTACATCTAAAGAAGTCAAATTTAGCAAAAATAAAGAAATGAGGATTTAATGACTTAGCAAACAGGTCAGGGCATATTTAAGAGAGCATTGTTACTTATTAAATCTTAGGTAATTTCTTAAAATAACTCTGCAAATCAATTTTTAAAACTTTTTAAAGATTTTTTTTATTATTATATTAGAGAGAGAGTGCGTGAGCACGGGGAGGGGCAGGGAGAAAGGGAGAGAGGACATTCGAAGCAGACTCCACGCTAAGCAGGAAGCCCAATCTGGGGCTCCATCCCACAATCCTGAGATCATGACCTGACCTAAAATCAAAAGTTGGACACTTAACTAAACCACCCAGGTGCTCCAATTTTTAAAACTTTGTGAAATAAATTTCAGATTTACTCAAAAGTTGTTAGAATAAAGTGTTGGAGAGGCTGCCGAGAAAGGGGAACCCTCTTACACTGTTGGTGGGAATGTAAACTGGTGCAGCCGCTTTGGAAAACAGTGTGGAGATTCCTTAAAAAATTAAAGATAGAGCTATCCTATGACCCTGCAATTGCACTACTGGGCATTTACCCCAACGATACGGATGTAGTGAAAAGAAGGGCCATATGCACCCCAATGTTCATCGCAGCAATGGCCACAATCGCCAAACTGTGGAAAGAGCCAAGGTGCCCATCAACAGATGAATGGATAAAGGAAGATGTGGTACATATATACAGTGGAATACTATGCCTCCATCAGAAAGGACGAATATCCAACTTTTGTAGCAACATGGACTGGACTGGAAGAGATTATGCTGAGTGAAATAAGCCAAGAAGAGAAAGTCAAGTATCACATGGTTTCACTTACTTGCGATGCATGAGGGGTAAACTGGAGGACAGTGGGAGAAGGAAAGTAAATGGGAACTAGGGTAATCTAGGGAGGAAAATGAAACAACAGAGACTTTGGACACAGAAACAAACTGAGGGCCCTCGAGGGAGGGGGTTGGAGGGATGGGAGTGCCTGGTGGTGGGTACTGGGGACACCTAAAGCGTGGAGCACTGGGTATGGGGAATGGGGAATGAATCTTGGAACACTGGAAAAAAAAATTTTTAGTAACAATAAAAAAATAAAATAAAATAAAATAAAACAAACAAAAATCCTTGAAAAAAAAAGTTGTTAGAATAGTGAAAATAATTCCCATATATCCTTTACTCAAATTGTGTTATTTTCTCAAGTCTGCTTTTGTCATTCTCTATAAATGTTTTTTTAATAATCTGAAACAGGGTGCCCCTTTACTTCTAAAAACTTGCAAAAAACCATGTATATCCTAAAGACAATAACATTGCCTTGTACAATGACAGAACAATTTCATAACAATTTTAAAAGTGAATAGTTACCTAATAGATGTTTAAATTTCATCGTCTCATTTTTTTTCATAGTAAAAGTAAAAAAATCTCTATTTCTATGGCAGCATCACAAGTTGCATTTCATTTTCATGTCTAGTCTCCTTCAATCTGGAGCATTCCTAGGTTATATCTCTTCATGACTTTGACATTTTGAAAGACTACAGGCCAGTTCTTGTTAAAATATCCCTCAATTTGAGTTTGTCTGATGTCTTTATGTTTAGATTCTGGGTATCAATTTCAGCAGGAACCCCTGAGGTGATGCTGTGATCAGTGCATCTTATCAAAATAGTCAATAAGCCTGACACTTCACTAATAGGTTAACCTCAATCACTTGAGTAAGGTGGTGTCTGCCAGGTTTCTTCATTGTAATTTACTATTTCTCTCTCTACTAATTCTAAGTATCTTGTGGAGAGATAATCTGGGCTATGTAAATATTATTTTTCTTCAAATTTCGTGAGTAAGCTGCACACATGATCCCATTTACCCTTTACCCTTTAATACTGGAATTGATCTTTTAATTTTTTTAAACTTTTTTTAGAGATTTTATTTGAGGGAAGGAGGGAGAGGGAGAGGGAAAGGGAGAAGTAGACTCCCTGCTGAGCAGAGAGCCAAAGGTCAAGTTCAATCCCAGGACCCTGGGATCATGAATGTGTCTAAGGCAGACACAACCAACCCAAACACCCAGGTGACTCTGGAATTGATTTTTTTTTAAGATTTTATTTATTTATTTGACAGAGAGAAACACAGCCAGAGAGGGAACACAAGCAGAGGGACTGAGAGAGGGAGAAGGAGGCTTCCCACCGAGCAGGAAGCCCAATGTGGGACTCGATCCCTGGTCTCCAGGATCATGACCTGAGCTGAAGGCAGTTGCCCAACCAACTGAGCCACCCAGGCGCCCCTGAAATCGATCTTTTTAAAACAAATCACATTACCATGATTTGGCAATGCCATACAAATTTGCATTATCTCATTTCCTAAAACCTTTCAAAGACTACCTATTCTAATTAAAATAGAAACTCCAAATCATTCATAATTTTTAAATTTATTTTTTAATTTAAATTAATTAACATATAATGTATTATTAGTTTCAGAGGTACAGTTCAGTGATTCATCATCAGTCTCTTTTTTTTTTAAAGGATTTTATTTATTTGACAGAGAGAAACACAGCCAGAGAAGGAACACAAGCAAGGGGAGTGAGAGAGGGAGAAGCAGGCTTCCCGCCGAGCAGGGAGCCCGATGTGGGACTTGATCCCGGGTCTCCAGGATCATGACCTGAGCCGAAGGCAGTAGCTCAACCAACTGAGCCACCCAGGCGCCCCAAAGTCTCTTTTTTTTTTTTAAGATTTTATTTATTTATTTGACAGAGCGAGAGATCACAAGTAGGCAGAGAGGCAGGCAGAGAGAGAGGAGGTCCCTGCTGAGTGGAGAGCTTGATGCAGGCCTCAATCCCAGGACCCTAAGATCATGATCGAGCTGAAGGCAGAGACTTAACCCACTGAGCCACCCAGGTGCCCATCATCAGTCCTATGTAATACTTAGTGCTCATACATCACATGCCCAACTTGATGTCCATCAACCTGTTACCCTGTCTTCCTCCAGCACCCCTCAGTTTGTTTCCTATGATTAATAATCTCTTAGGATTAGTCTCCCTCTCTGATTTCATCTTATTTTCTTTTTCCTTCCCTTCCCCTATGATCCCCTGTTTTCTTTCTTAAATTCCACATATGAGTGAGATCATATGATGATTCTCTTTCTGATTGACTTATTTCATTTAACATAATAACCTCTAGTTCCATCCATGTCATTGCAAATGGCAAGATATCATTTTTTTGATGGCTGAGTGGTATTCCATTGTGTGTGTGTGTGTGTGTGTGTGTGTGTGTGTGTGTGTGTGTACACACCACATCTTTATTCAGTCATCTGTTCATGGATATCTGGGCTTTTTCCATAGAGTGGCTATTGTGGACTGCTATAAACATGGGGATGCAGGTTCCTCTTCGGACCAACACTTTTGTATATTTAAGGTAAATAACCAGTAGTGTAATTGCTGGATTGTAGGATAGATCTATTTTCAACTTTTTCAGGAACCTCCATACTATTCTCCAGAGTGGCTGCAACAGCTTGCATTCCCACCAATAGCGTAAGAGGTTTCCCCAAGTTCCACAACCTCACCAACATCTGTCACTTCCTGACTTGTTAATTTCAGCCATTCTGACTGATGTGAGGTGGCATCTCATTGTGGTTTTGGTTTGTATTTACCTGATGCTGAGTGATATGGAGTGTGTTTTCATATGTCTGTTGGTCACTTGTATGTCTTCTTTGGAGAAATGTCTGTTCATGTCTTCTGCCCATTTCTTGATTGGATTATTTGTTCTTTGGGTATTGAGTTTGATAAGTTCTTTATAGATCCTGGATACTAGCCTTTATCTGATGAGACATTTACAAATATCTTCTTCCATTCTGTCAGTTGTATTTTAATTTTGTTGATCATTTCCTTAGCTGTGCAAAAGCTTTTTATCTTGATAAAGTCCCAAGTGTGGTTTCCCTTGCCTTTGGAGATATGCCTAGCAAGAAGTTGCTTTGGCTGAGGTCAGAAGGGGTGCTGCCTCTGTTCTCCTCAAGGATTTGACGGATTCCAGTCTCATATTTAGATCTTTCATTCATTTTGAGTTTATTTTTGTGTCTGGTGTAAGTAAATGGGCTAGTTTCATTCTTTTGCATTTGGCTGTCCAAATTTCCCAACACCATGTGTTGAAGAGACTGTCATTTTTTTCCCACCGGATGTTTTTCCTGTTTTGTCGAAGATTAGTTGATCATAGAGCTGATGGTCCATTTCTGGGCTCTCTATTCTGTTCCATTGATCTATGTATTTGTTTTCGTTTTTGTTTTTGTTTTTTTACTTTAATTTGTTTTATTTTTTCAGTGTTCCAAGATTCATTGTTTGTGCCCCACACCCAGTGTTACATGCACTTGCCCTCGGTACCCACCACCAGGCTCTCCAATCCCCTCACCCCTTCCCTCCAAGTCCCTCAGTTAGTTTCTGTGTCCAAAGTCTCTCATGTTTCATTTCTTTCCCCCAAATTGCCCTACTTGCCATTTCCTTTCCTTCTCCTACTGTCCTCTATATTACCCCTTATGCACCGGAAGTAAGTGAAATCATGTGATACTTGACTTTCTCTACTTGGTTTATTTCACTCAACATAATCAGAGATATTGGTCTGAAATTCTCCTTTTTCATGGGGTCTTTGGTTGGGGATTAGAATAATGCTGGCTTCATAGAAAGAGTCTGGAAGTTTTCTTCTGTTTCTATTTTTTGAAAGAGCTTCAGGAGAATAGGTGTTATTTCTTCTTTGAATGTTTGGTAGAATTCCCCAGGGAATCCATCTTGTCCTGGGCTCTTGTTTTTGGGGAAGTTTTTGATCACTGCTTCAATCTCATTACGAGATATAGGTCTATTCAGATTGCCAATTTCTTCCTGTTCCAGTCTGGGACGTTTATAGGTTTCCAGGAATGTATCCATGTCTTCTAGGTTGTTAAACTTATGGCATATAATTGTTGATAGTAATTTCTGATGATTGATAGTCGTGATCTCTCCCCTTTCATTCATAATTTTATTAATTTTGGTCTTCTCCCTTTTCTTTTGGATTAGTTTGGCCAATGGTTTATTGATCTTATTAATTCTTTCAAAGACCCAGCTTCTAGTTTCGTTGATGCATTCTACTGTATCTCTAGTTTCTGACTCATTCATCATTTCTGCTCTAATCCTAATTATTTCCCGTCTTGTGGGGGGGGGGTTGGTTTAATTTGTTGTTGATTTTCCAGTTCTTTAAGGTGTAATGAGAGTTGGTGTATTTGGGATTTTTTGATTTTTTTGAGTGAGTCTTGGGTGGCTATGTATTTCCGCCTTAGGACTGCCTTTGCTGTATCCCATAGGTTTTGGATTGATGCATCTTCATTCTCATTGGTTTCCAAGAAGTGTTTCAGTTCTTCTTTGATTTCCTGGTTGATCCACAGATTCTTGAGCAGGATAGTCTTGAGCTTCCAAGCGTTTGATTTTCTTCTGAACTCTTTGTTATGGTTGAGTTCTAGTTTCAGAGCATTGTGGTCAGAGAATATGTAGGGTATAATCTCAGTCTTCTGGTATCGGTTGAGCCCTGATTTGTGACCTAGTATGTGGTATATTCTAGAGAAAGTTCCATGTGCACTCGAGAAGAATGAGTATTCTGCTGTTTTAGGGTGGAATGTTCTGAATATATCCAGGAGATCCATCTGGTCCAATGTGTCATTCAAGGCTCTTGACTCTTTGTTGATTTTCTGTTTAGATGATCTGTCCATTGCTGAGAGTGGTGTGTTAAGATCTCCTCCAATTAATGTATTCATATCAATATGACTCTTTATTTTGCTTAACAGTTGGCTTATGTAGTTGGCTGCTCCCATATTGGGGGCATAAATATTTACAATTGTTAGATCTTCTTGGTGTATAGACCCTTTGAGAATGATGTAGTGTCCTTCTGTGTCTCTAAGGTTTTTAGTTTAAAATCCAATTTGTCTGATATGAGAATTGCTACCCTGGCTTTCTTTTGAGGTCCATTGGCATGAAAGATGGTCCTCCATCCCACTATTTTCAATCTGTAAGTGTCTTTAGTTTCAAAATTTGCCTTTTGTAAACAGCATATGGATGGGTCTTGTCAATTTATCTGGTCTGCAATCCTGTGCCATTTTATTGGAGCATTTAGGCCATTCACATTGAGAGTGATTATTGATAGATATGTTTTTATTGACATCATGCTGCCTGTGAAGTTCATGTTTCTATAGATTACCTCTGTAAATTCATGTTCTGTGTCACTCTTGGGTTCGTCTCTCTTTTATAGAACCCCCCCTCATATTTCTTTTAGTGCTGGCTTGGTGGTCAAATAATCTTTTAGACCTTGGCAGTCCTGGAAGCTCTTTATTTCTCCTTCCATTCTGAAAATCAATCTTGCTGGGTACATTATCTTTGGTTGCATATTTTTGTCATGTAATTTCCTGAATATGTCTTGCCAGCCCTTTCCGGCTCGCCAGGTTTCTGTGGATAGGTCTGACGTTATTCTGATGGTCCTCCCTCTGTATGTAAGGGATCGCTTCCCCCTAGCTTCCCTTAAGACATATTCTTTGGTTTTATGATTCACGAATTTCACAATTATGTGCCTGGAGGTTTTTCTGACCTCATTGATCTTGGGGGGTGTCCTCTCTGCCTCTAGGACATGAACATTAGTTTCATTCCCCAGATTACGGAAATTTTCATCCATGATTTGTTCAACTATGTCTTCTAGGCTTCTCTCTCTCTCTCAACTCCTTTGGGGATTCCAATAATTCTGATATTGGAGCGTTTCATGGCATCATTTATTTCCGTAATTCTATTTTCATGGGACTTTAGCTGTTTGTTCCAAGACTTCTCTTGCTCCTCCTTCTTAATCCATCTGTCTTCTGAATTACTAATACGATCTTCAGCTTCACTTACTCTAGCTGTTAGTATATTTAAATTAGATTGCATCTCATTAATGGCCTTTCTAACCTCGGCTTTCACTTCTGTCATTAGGGCTTCTATCTTGAGACTAATGTTCTTTTCCAAATTAGCCATTGCTTGGACAATTGCTGCCCTGAATTCCATTTCTGTCATATTGTTTATGTTCATTTCCAGTAATTCTGTGACTGGGGTTGCAGTCTCTGGGTTCTTCTGTTGGTTGTTCCTCCTATGAGGCATTTTGGCGAGGAGTGGTTGAGGAGGTGTATAGCTAAATATATCAACCATTATCCAGGTGAATTGGTCGCTGGAATGTTTTGGAGCAATCAGAAATCACCACTGAAAAGGAAGAAGAAAGAAAAAAGAGAGAGAAGGGGAGAAAGGAAGCAAGAAAAAGAACCCATCAGAGTGGGCCCCAGTGGTAGGATTTAGATGGTACAAAATTACAACAGGGTAAAGAAAAGGACCAACAAGAGTAAAAGAAAGTTGAAAAGTTCAAAAAGCTAAGCCCAACCCGAATGACCCCCAAGACCAGTATTTATATAATACAAAGGCAAAAACAATTACACAGAAACACTGACAGACTAGGGCAGGAAAGTGAGTGCAAACTCTCCTTGTGGGCAAGGAAAATATTTCAGATCCTCCTGGGTTTGTCTTGTTATTATTGGTAGAGGAGTCCACTTTCTAAAGATATAGGGAGATTAGAACTGGTTTGTATATAGGGGTAGTATTGAATAGGGAGGCAGGATTACCTTGACGCTTATAACTATATGTATATTTAAAAGAAAAAAGAGTAAAGGAAATAAAGGAGAAGAAAGGGAAAAAAACAGGAAAAAAACAAACAAGAGAAACAACAACAATAGAAAACACAGGAATGTGTTTGAAAAAAATTTCAAGGTAAAAAATTATTATGGAATGTTGTGTTAAGTGTCACATTATAATAATGAGTGGGTTAAAATTAAAAGAACAAAAACCACGAGAATGAATTTTTAAGTTTAAAGTGGAAACTTTAAAAGTAAAAATAGAAAAAACTTAAAAAAGAAAATAAAATGAAAAGCTGTATCTATAAAGCGTACAGCTTTTGGAGTATTACCAGGAGCTTAATATATTGCCTTTCCCCCCAATGTTGGGATTTTACAGTTTGGGGGGTTCCATATAAATTTTGGGATTATTTATTTCAGCTATATGGAAAAAAGGTGATTTTTTTAAATAAGGATTGTACTGAATGTAGATTGCTCTAGGTAGCATAGACATTTTAATATTTGTTCTTACAATCCATGAGCATGGAATATCTTTGCATTTCTTTGTATCTTCCTCAATTTCTTTCATGACTGTTCTATAGTTTTCAGAGTACAGATCCTTTGCCTCTTTGGTTAGGTTTATCCTGGATATCTTATGGTTTTTACACAGTTGTAATTGAGATTTATTCCTTAATTTCTCTTTCTTCTGTTGCATTATTAATGTATAGAAATGCAACTGATTTTTTGTGCACTGATTTATATCCTTGCCACTTTATTGAATTCCTGATGAGTTCTAGCAATTTTGGGGTGGAATCTTTGGGTTTCCCACATAGAGTATCATCTGGAAAGAATGAGATATTGACGTTTTCTTTGTCAATTTGGATGCCTTTTATTTCTTGTTGTTGTCTGATCGCCGAGGGTAGGATTTCTAGTACTCTGTTGAACAACAGTGGTGAGTGTGGACAACCCTGTCATGTCCCTGACTTTAGGGGGAAAGCTCTCAGTTTTTTTCTGTTGAGAATTACACTTGCTGTGGGCTTTTTGTATATGGCTTTTGTGATACTGAGGTATATTCCCACTATCCCTATGGAGTAGAGAGCTTTAATTAAGAAAGGATGCTGTGCTTTGTTAAATGCTTTCTCTGCATCAATTGAGAGGATCATATGGTCCTTATCTTTTCTTTTATTAATGTGCTTTATCATGTGGATTGATTAGCAAATGTTGAACCAACCTTGCCTTCTGGGAATAAATCCCAACTGGTCCTGGTGAATAATCTTTTTAATGTACTTTTGGATATCCTATTGGCTAGGATCTTGGTGAGAATTTTGGCATTCATGTTTATCAGGGGTATTGGTCTGTAATTCTCCTTTTTGGTAGGGTCCTTGTCTGGTTTTGGGATCAAGGTAATGTTGGATTCATGGAATGAGTTTGGAAATTTCCCTTCCATTTCTACTTTTTTTTTAAAGATTTTTTATTTCTTTATTTGACAGAGAGAAACACAGAGAGAGAGGGAACACAAGCAGGGGGAGTGAGAGAGGGAGAAGCAGGCTTCTCGCCGAACAGGGAGGCTGATGTGGGGCTCGATCCCGGGTCTCCAGGATCATGACCTGTGCCAAAGGCAGTTGCTTAACCAACTGAGCCACCCAGGTGCCCCCATTTCTATTTTTGAAAGAGCTTTAGAATAGGTACTCTTCTTTAAATGTTCAGTAGAATTCCCCCAGGAAGCAATCTGGCCCTGGACTCATGTTTGTTGGGAGATTTTTTGATTACTGCTTCAATTTCCTTGCTGGTTTGGGTCTTTCATATTTTCTGTTTCTTCCTGTTTCAGTTTGGTAGTTTATATGTCTCTGGGATGTGTTCATTTCTTCCAGATTGCCTAATTTGTTGGGATATCATTGCTTATGATATGTTCTTAAAATTCTTTGTAGTCCTTCAGTGTTGATTCTATTCTATCCTCTTTCATGATTTTATTCATATGGGCTCTTTGTCTTTTATCTTTAATAAGTCTGGCCAGGGGCTTATCAGTTTTACTAATTCTTCAGGGAAATAGTTCCTAGTTTTGTTGATCTGTTCTACTGTTTTTTTTTTTTTTGGTTTCTATTTCATTGATTTCTGCTCTAATCTTTATAATTTCTCTTTGCCTGCTGGGTTAGGCTTTATTTGCTGTTCTATCTCCAGCTCCTTTAGGTGTAGAGTTAGGTTGTATATTTGAGACCTTTCTTGATCCTTGAGAAAGCCTTGTATTGCTATATCCTTTCATCTTAGGACCGCCTTCATTGCATCCCAAAGATTTTGGACAGTTGTGTTTTCAACTTCATTTATGTCCATAAATTTTTAAAATTCTTCTTTAATTTCCTGGTTCCATTGATTCTTTAGTAGGATGCTCTTTAACCTCCATGGATTTGAGTTCTTTCCATTATTTTCTGATGTTATTCAGTTCCAGTTCCAAAGCTTTGTGCTCTGAAAGTATACAGGGAATGATCGCAGTCTTTTGGTATTGGTTGGAACCTGATTTGTGACCCAGATTGTGATATATTCTGAAGAATGTTCCATGTGCACTGCAGAAGAATGTATTTTCTGTTGCTTTGGGATGGTATGTTCTGAATGTATCTGTGAAGTCTATCTAGTCCAGTGTGTCATTCAAAGCCCTTATTTCCTTATTGATCTGCTTAGATGATATGTCCACTGCAGTGTGGCATGTTAAAATCCCCTGTTATTATTGTGTTATTACTAATCTGTTTCTGTAATGTTATTATTAATTGGTTTGCATAATTGGCTGCTCCTATATGAGGGGCATAAGTATTTATAATTGTTAGAACTTCTTGGTGGTAAGACCCTTTAATTATAATAAAGTGTCCTTCCTCATCTCTTATTACAGTTTTGTGTTTAAAATCTAATTTGTCTGACATAAGGATTGCCACCTGAGCTTTGTTTTGATGTCTATTGACATGATAAATAGTTTTCCACACCCTCACTATCAATCTAGAGGTGTCTTTGGGTCTAAAGTGAGTCTCTTGCAGACAGCATATCGATGAGTCTTTTTAATCTAATCTGATACTATGTGTCTTTTGATTGGGGCATTTAGCCTATTTACATTCAGGGTAACTATTGAAATATATGAATTTAATACAATTGTATTACCGGTAAAGTCCCTGTTTCTGTATATTGTCTCTTTTCCTTTCTGTTCTATTTTACTCTGGGGCTGTCTGCTTGCTTAAAGGATCCCTTTTAATATTTCTTGCAGGTCTGGTTTAGTGATCACAAATTCTTTTAGTTTCTGTTTGTCCTGGAAGCTTTTTTGTCTCCTATTTTGAATGACATCCTAGCTGGGTAAAGTATTCTTGGCTACATATTTTTCTCATTTAGAACCCTGAATATATCATACTAGTCCTTTCTGGTATGCTAGGTCTCTATGGATAGGCTGGCTGCCAGTATAATGTTTATGCGTTTGTAGGTTAAGGTCCTCTTTCCCCTGCCCACCACCCCCCACCCCTACTAGCTGCTTTCAGGATTTTCTCTTTGTCTCTGAGATTTGCAAGTTTCACTATTACATGTCGAGGTGTTGATTTATTTTTATTGATTTTTGAGGGTTGTTCACTGTGCCTCCTGGACTTAAATGCCTATTTCCTTCCCCAGTTTAGGAAAGTTCTCCACTATAATTTGCTTCAATATACCTTCTGCCCCTCTCTCTCTTCCCTCTTCTTCTGGTATCCCAATTATTCTAGTATTGTTTTGCTTTATGGTATCACTCATCTCTCAAAATATCTCCTCATGATTCAGTAGTTGTTTATCTATCTTTTTCTCAGTTTCCTTATTCTCCATTATTTTGTCTTCTTATCACTAATTCTCTCTTCTGCTACATTTACCCTGAAATTAGAACCTCCATTTTTATACATCTCATTAAAAACATTTTTTATTTCAACTTGATTATATTTTAGTTCTTTTATTTCTCCAGAAAGGGATGCTAGTGTCCTATGCTTTTTTCAAGCCCAACTAGTATCTTTATAATCATTTTTCTAAACTCTATTTCTGACATCTTACCTATGTCCATGCTGATCAGGACCCTGGCAGTCAATACTGCCTCTTGTTTTCTTTTTGAGGTGAGTTTTTCATCTTTTCATTCTTTCCAGATGAACATGAGAACCAAATACTAAAATGTCAATATTAAGCCCAGAGAAATGTGCACTAAACAAATCAGAAGAGACATGAAACTGAAAAAAGAAATTTAAAAACAGAGGGAGTATATAATTGGACAGGTGAACAGAACAGAGCAATACATTGCCTTTCAGTCTATTTTTTAGAAAACTAGATCCCAAAATTATAAAGAAAGAAAAACTTATCTATTTAGAGAAATGAAACTAATACAATGAAAGGATAGAATGTTAATGTAAAAAAGAAAATTAAAAGACAAAAAAAGGACCATAAACAGACAGGTGAACAGAACAAAATAACACCATATATCCTGGGTGTATTTTGGTCCGTTTGTTAGAAGAAAATACATCTCAAAATTGTAAGAAACATATATATATGAAATATATAAGAAATACATATATATATATATATATATACCTACACACACAGACACACACAAAGAATCTGAATAGACATTTCTCCAAAGACAATATACAAATGGCCAATATGCACATAAAAAGATGCTCAACATCGGGGCACCTGGGTGGCTCAGTCGTTAAACATCTGCCTTCGGCTCAGGTCATGATCCCAGAGTCCCATGATCGAGCCCCACCTCGGGCTCCCTGCTCAGCGGGAAGCCTGCTTCTCCCTCTCTCCTTCTCCCCGCTTGTGTACCCTCTCTACCTGGGTTTCTCTCCATCAAATAAATAAAATCTTTAAAAAAAAAAAAAACGCTCAACATCATTAGTCATCAGGGAAACGCAAACCAAAACCACAATCAAGTATCCTGTTACACTCACAAGAATGGCTAGAATCAAAAAGTCGGGCAGTATGTGACATGTGGAGAAATCAGGACTCTTACAAACTACTGGTGAGAACATAAAATGGTCTCCCGATGGAAAACAGTCTGCCAACTTCCCAAACAATTAAAAATAGAATTACCGAGGAGGAGCAAGATGGTGGAGTAAGAGACCTGAAT
>PITA01024605.1:0-25987 GCA_004023965.1 Spilogale gracilis | reverse complement strand
GTTCTGATTTCTTTTCTGAAAATAAAACAACACAGATACAAGAAGAGCCCTCTTTATAACCTTTTTTGATATGCTTTGCCTCCTTCCCTCCTTTGTTACATAAGGTAACCGCTATTCTCTGTTTTTAAACTTTTACTGCCGTGTATGCCTGTATATGGTAAATAGTACTTGTATCATCTTAATATTTTTAGAGACTCATATCAATGGATCAGGGTGGCAGTTTCCTTCCTTATCTTTCCCTTTCTGATTCTTCTATTAAAATGGAATTACTTCTTAACTTTGTCATCCTATAATATAAACCTTAATAGCAGAAAATGTTTATTACTAATGACTAGATTCTACCTCGACATACAACCGTAGACCCGTTTCTTCCACGGAGAGCCTTCTGTTGGCAAGCAGAAGGTTGCCAACACTTTTATATTATGTGTATCTTTTATTTTGAAAAAATTAGGTATTTTGAGTGTCATTTGTAAGCACAAGCTTTGCTGTACTCAAGAACTGATTTAAGGTAGCAGTTCAGATTACTTCTTCATGGTAAACTGAAAACATAACTTCTCTGTATGGTGGAAACAAACAAATGATCAAAGAAACCTGTATGGTCTCATGCTAGAGAGAATTTGAAAATTTGGTATGGAACCAAGAGATCTTGACATTTCCTGTGTTTATTCACTTTTGATGTCTCCTTGGGTGAATTGGATGTGTAGATTGCTCTCCAATTAATAAATGGCAAGTCACATGACTTAGTTTTTGTCTGAGTCCTTTTGACAACAGTAACTTCTAAACACAGCTCCCAGATACCTATTTCTCCTCTGATTTGTTCAGTTTTTACAATATATGTCATGTTATATCTTATTGAAAGTATTAGTTATAGGTCTGGCAAGAGGGGAGAGAACAGAATCACATGTGAAGGGGATGAGTTGGTCGAGGATAAAGAAATAGATAAGGTAATGTAGATGGAATTCGTCTGAAAGGAAGATGGATATTTCTCTGGAAAATTAGCCTGAGCTGGTTTAAAAAAAAAAAAAAAGTGTTTTGTGAAGTTTGCTGGGCTGCCTCTGTCCTTCTTTGGAGGGTAACTATCTTTCATTTTTGATTTAATTGTTCAGAACATAGCAGTGTGATAAAAGTTTTTATGGAAATTTCTCACAGCAACACAATCAATCATATTTCCAACTCATGTGCCGTCTTGAGCCTCTGAGCCTCAAAGACTTTTTTTCTGGGGAGCTTACTTGTTAAATTAGCACTGATCAAAGGCTAAAACATTTATCATGCTTATTAGTGAATAAACCTAGCAGCAGGTATCCCAAGTGAGGAAGCAAATCCTCATTTCCTGCAAGACTGAATTGGAAATTATCCAAACTGCTTGCAAACATTTTTCAGGAGTGACGAATTGTCAAAAAGAAAGCAGCTGCTAGATGTGGCAGCAACCAGGGTTAGGGGGGAAAAAAGAGCATCTTTCCAAGGTAGCTTCAAAATAGCCCATGGGGATGTTCTGGGGTTTGAATTACTCTAATTGCCTTGAAATCCTGCATCAGCTGACCTTACCAATGAGCTGCAGAATACCCCGACTAAGACAATTTTGAAATTGCAGATTTTTCACCTTTGCTCTTCCTACCCCTTGTTGTTGTTGTTGTTTACAAGAACACAAGTTGACAAGTACCAAATTGATAGACTTTTGTTGTCGTTTATTGCAAAATGCCCAGTTCTGGTTTTACAGGAGCTCCTGTCTCATCAGCATAATTGAATCAGTTAGCAGATATAACAGTGGAGGGAAATATGCACTGAGAATCCTTTCCTCCAGATTTAAACTTTGTTAATAAAAATTAAAAGATGAAAATCCTTGGCATACTCAGTTTACATGTTAAAAACTTTGGCTCACATTTGAAAAAGAACTTAAAACTTCACTCAAGTAATTGTGAATGAATAAATGAATGAAAGAAAGAATGAATGAATAAAACCTATAATCAGAGACCTATATAACATAAGCATATCCTTACAAAGTTGCACAGAGTTGAAATCTAGCATCATTTCTTTTATTTTAAAGCTGATGGCTGTGCACGTGCATTCCCTTTGTCTCTGAGAAGAATTACGATGGATTGTATCATACCTTTGAAGATTACTTAAGAGCAAGATAGAACCTTTCCATTGCAAATATAACCAAGTCGCATTTTGCAAAGGAGGGAATAACTTCTATTTTTGGCATACTTAAAAAAAAATCAGATTCAGTATGAGCATTTTGGGTCAGGCACCTGTGGTAATAACATACGTTTGTATCATAAATATAACCACATGATGAAAGGAGCTACTTCCAAAAAATTATACATGATCAGGTACTATTTATACTTGCTTCATTTAAGTTAAAATGAACATAGCTTATTCCTTCTCCTAGTTTTTTTTTTTAAGATTTATTTATTTATTTGAGAGAGAGAGAGAGCAGGGTGTGGAAAGATAAAGGAAAAGGAGAAAAAGAATCTTCTCAAGCAGACCCACCACTGAGGGCAGACCCCAGCTCAAGGCTTGATCCCAGGATCCTGAGAGGATGATCTCAGTGGAAATCAAGACTTGAACACTTAACTGACTGAGCCACTCAGGCTCCCCTGCTTCTCACACTTTTAACTTCAGTGAATCCAACCATCCTTTGAATAATTGTAGACACCCCGTTTTACAAAGGACATGTACCTCAGTCTTCTGTATATCTTGAAACACTGGTTGGGATCTTCTGTGAATTCTAGAACATCTGATTCTTTCCTTTATGGATCTGAGCACTCTGCAAGGCTGTCTTCTGATGTTTGGTTACAATTGCTCTTGTACTGTTGAAACTGTTAGAAACAAAAAGGCATCAGAAAATAAATAAGTCCTGTTCCTGATCAGAAAACTCATTCTCTCACCTGAAACAAGATTTCATGTTTCACAGCTTAGAAAAATATCCAGAACGGCATCTCTATTTTTCTTATAAATCCATAAATCATCTGTTCCCCTCTACCCCAGAACTTTGGATTCAGGTCATAATGAGAACTTCCCAGTAAATGATGAGTCTACAAGCATACACTACGAGGCCTTCTTGTTCCCGTGTCTCTCAGACTCACCCTCCTTTCTACCTTCAGCACTTCCCCTCAATTCTAAATCTTCATTACTTCATCCCTGCGTTCCTGCTATAGCCTTTTTCTTGCTAATGCATCTTTAGATTTTCCCCTCTAGAATAATAATCTTAAAATAGCTTCTTTGCATAAGACCCATTCAGGAGCATGTGGGGGGTTTCTCTTCCTGCTATTGAAGCTCCTATAAGTCAGTTTTCACCTGTGGTCCAGGCCACTCCTCTTTATCCTCATCATGGTCCTCCATCCCAGCCCAAATCATTCCCTCTCTTTTACACGTGTCACTTGACTCATTTAGCAAGTACATATGGGGCGCACACTGTGTATATCTTCCCCTTTGTTCCTTATTCTTGTCCCCTCTCAAACCTCCTCTATGCTATAGATTGAAACTCATATCCGGTAGCAGGCATCTCCCTTTACTGCAACCCACCATCATTTCTATCTTTACTAATATCCTCTTGTCCCTCAAGTCAGTACATTTGGTTGAGGTTAATATTTTCCATTACTTGCTTAGTATCTTACTCTCTGCAACTTAAATGAAAGCTATTTGATGGTACGGGATACATTTATTCTGAAAAAAATTATAGACTTTTGTGTACTATTTTATTATCTTATTTGTTACCAGGTGCCCAGAAGCATACTAATTTATTCATGAACGTGAACATGTAGAGCTTAGAATCACTCATCATATGGTTGAAAGAAATGTGGGGGCGCCTGGGTGGCTCAGTTGGTTGAGCGACTGCCTTCGGCTCAGGTCATGATCCCGGAGATCTGGGATCGAGTCCCACATCAGGCTCCCTGCTCGGCGGGAAGACTGCTTCTCCCTCTCTCAGTCCCCCTGCTTGTGTTCCCTCTCTGGCTGTGTTTCTCTCTGTCAAATAAATAAAATCTTTAAAAAAAATAAAATAAAATAAAAAATAAAAGAAATGTGAAAGTTGTCTCAGCTATATTCTCATCTGATGCTCAACTTCTTCAACAGCATCTCTGAAAGTAACTTCCACAGCTCATCAGTTCTATCCATATAAGCTGCCTTGTCTAAAATCTCCATGAAAGCCAGTGCTGATATTTTTTCTCTGTCTTCTTGAGCTGTGTTCTGTTTCTCAGTTGGTACAAATTGAAGGCTGGAGAAGAGGTATCATTTATCTGTCATTTCACATCCTAATATTACCTACCCTAGAAAATTTATATTAGTACCAAAAGTACTAAATACAGTAGGATTTTAAGATGCCTTTGGTAAATTATGCTACTTTCACACATATGCATTAGCTCCAAGCATTTTCTGTGTTTTGCAGCAGTAGGTGTAATAAATTAAGGTCCACATTTGAAACAGAAAAAGTTGTGGGTTTTTTCCAGTGAAAACTATGACAATGTAAGAGAAATAATGTTCTCATTGTACACTTAGTGTTCAGCTTTCTTTGAGAAATAAAATTGCAGATTGTTATATCTGGATGTAGTTTAATTTACTCAAATATACAATTATGATTTTGAGTCACCATAGTTTAGACATCAAAAATGGAGGTTGAAAGAATGGTCACACAGACCAAATACAACCTCTCAAGTCAGAAAAGGAAAATAAATGAAATGGATTGATTACTCTCTCCCAAGATTGAGTGACCACCTCTGGTCACCCCTTGTGGTTAGTTCTTATACCTAGAATGGAACTTCTAATAATGTATTCTAATTCTCTGGTACCTATTGGGATAATCATTCGAAGGGGTTTGAAGTCTGTAATATTCTTCTTTATCTGTTGCCTGCCAGGACCAGAGAAGACAGTCAATATAATTATAATATAAATATATAATAATATATATAATATAATTATCCTGCTGATTAACTCCTATCTGAAAACCCTTTAATGGGGCAGCGGTATTTTTTTCTCACGCATGTGTTTCCCTTCTTGAACTCCTGAGCAGTCAAATTTTTGCAGATTCTGCTGCTAAACTTCTCAAGCACATGGCTTTAAAGCTGGAAGGTGGAAAGGTTCTTAGGAGGGATCTAGTCTAACTTTCATATTGACAAGTCTGAAAACCTGGAACAGGAGATGTGGAGTAATTAGATGAAAGCCGAACAACAAGTTGAGATCCGGCAGAGTCTAGTCTAGAATAGTTAAGATGTGTAGTATGGTAAATTAAGAACAAGGGCTCTGCTCAGACTGTGTTCAAATACCAGGATTTCTACTTATTTAACTCTGTGCTTCCCTGCATCTCAGTTTCCTTGACTATAAAATAGATACACTGCCAACACTGAATAACTTAATATATTAAGGATTTAAAATAGTGTCTGATACATAGTAAATGCTAAATAAACATTATACTCAGATTATATGTCTTTAAGCAGTTTACTCTTTGAAAACTGCTTTTGCAAAATAGAAATCAAATGATAGGATTTATGCATTTTTGGTCTGCTATTTCCTTTATCATGCAAAAAACCCATAATATGCATTTGAGACATTTCATAATTCATGTGTACACCCACAGACACACACGTGTGTGCACGTGCATGTATGTGTTTTTCAAAAAGAAACATTGGAGACATTCGTTTCTTTGCTCTAATAATTAAAATAACCAAAGTAATGTTTCCTAGGAAAAAATCAGTATGTGTCCCAAACATAAAAATATCAAAATTTTAGCAAGAAAAGCAGTGGATGTGAAAGGCAAGATGTGAAATACAATAAAACCAATGGAAGACAGAGCTTAAACTCTTAAACAAGTCCCTTTGCCGTCTGAAATTTAAAGATGTTTGGAGTTAGTGAGTGGATACAAGCTGAAAGGTGACATCGGTGCTGAGTGGGAGCTGCAGGAAAGGGGGGGGCACTGTCTTCATGAAAGAAAGGCATTACCTGACTGTGAAATTGGTCCACGGGTGACCCCAAGGAAGCAAGTCTAGATAATTAGGTTTCCATTGAAGATGAGCCATCTTCCTTCTTTAAAGCCCCCCCACCCTGCCACACACACACAATCCCTAAGACTTTCTGCAATCCTGAATATACTTTTTAGCTATTCTAGCAATTGTTTTATTTGCCATCGCTTCCAATAATGAAGTTCACTATTGAGGGACTCAAATATTTTAGTTACTGTATCTTTATTTAGAAATCTTTCCAGCAAAATTAATCCTAATACAAATTTTGAATTATTAATCACATAGGTCTAAAGATGAAGAGACAGAGACAGCAGTGATAGGCATGTTAAAAATCTATTTGCCAAGTGAGTTTTACATGTATTTATATTGTTTTTCTTTAGAATTTCCTTTCAACTCTTTTATACTTGAAAGAAAGCTACTTCCTTTTTATTTTTTAAAAGAACTCATATGAATCATCCATTAAATAGATCTCCTTCCACAGTAGGAATGCTGATCCACATGCGGCTTGTGCTTAGGAGAAACGCACCACGATTTCCATCCCAGCCATTCAGTGCTAGTGAATTATCCTGGTGCTGAAAGATGCAACCAAGGCATTAAAAGGCTACCAAAAAAAGAAAAAAAAAAGAAAAGGATTTTTGTCAGTTAGTGGTGAGGAAAGGAAAGCAGATTTGGATAAGTAAAATGAATTTGATATATGGATAGTTATATTGATTTGAAATATGAATAACTGAAATGCACATGTTGTGTTTCATACTAGTGCTGAACAAACTCTCCACTTTGGCATATTTATTTCTATGTTACAACTTCAAATTTTAGTAAAAATACAGCATGCCATCTCCACAATCTCTTTTTTTTAATTGTTACTTAAATTTTTTTTTTCCAATCTCTTTTGAGTGGAAAAAAAAAAAAAAAAACCACACCACATGAGCCACCCGATCTCACTGATAATTTTGTTTAAATATCAGGAACTAGGAAGTGACTTAGCAAAGTATGGGATAACTTTAAATAAACCTAAGCTGTAGACTAAATCACTGAAATAGCAAAAGTGCCCAAATTTTAGATTTTGACCCATTGCTTCGTCCCATAATTGACTCCATAAAATTAAATCTAAAATATCATTGAATGGAAACCCCATCATTATTTCGTAGATCACTAACAAAAAACAAAACAAAACAAAACAAAAAAACACACACAGCTAATTAAATTTGTTATAGCATTTTCTTAAAGCTTAGAATTTTTTTACTTTATACTAAATGAATGAATCATTTTATAATCAGCCATAAGTAGTTTTAGCATACATAAAAAATGTAAGCACAATAAATTGTTTGTAAGGTATTTAACTTATTCACATTTAAATTCTGTTTTCAGCTGAGAACACTGCTGTCCACTTTTCCCCATACAATGTACAAATTTTATCCCATCGAGATGTTAAAAAAAACCAAAATTCTACCGAGTATATTTGAGGATCTAATTGGTTTTATTAAATGATTCATGAATCAGGCAGCATCCTATCCCATTCCCTCAGAGGGGAGCTCTGAGGAGTTGTACAAAATGGAAGGCTTTTATGGATAGGTAGGGTGGGGTAAGAAAGTTGTTGGCAAAAGAAAATAAAGGGTTGTGCCAGGCAAATCACCCTTTCCTAAGTGGAAGGGCAAGAGGTCTTGCCAGGTGAATTACCTCATCTCCTTCTGAGGGATGGGATCAGAAAATTCCTGACTGAGCAGTTCAGACTTATATTTCTGGGGGAGGTTGAAACTGCAGTCAAATAAGGCAGTAGGTACTGTTTTGATGATCTGGCCTAAATGACACCATTGTGGGCCTGTGATTTTCTATTTAACAAAGGATGTTTCTTGAAGTATTTGAGGGAGAACTAAGTGTCATCAAGGTAGAACTCCAGTTTTGTGGTTATCTGGAGCTGGGCTCCTTTTGATCAGCCTTCAGCAATAATAACAGACCCAATTCACTCATTCCCAACCCTGCAGCTCACTAGTTTCTAGGAAATAAAATAATGCTTCACAGTTATCTTTGAGGTTTTCTTTTTAAGCCACTGACACTCAATGTGCAAGTTTGGGCATAGCCATTTTTAATTTTACTGAAGAACAGGCAATGACGATCAATACTACCAATAGACATTAGAAATAGTAAAATGTTTTTTTTTTTTAATCTGCATCTTAGAATTGACAGGTGCCTAGTTAAATCCCAGTTGAAAACTGCTACAGTTAGTGCAATGTGAATATTAAAGCCTCACAAGCATTTAATCTTTGTCCAGTTGGTCTTAGCATCTTCAAAATATATGATCTTTAATTGTCTCTTCATGCATTTGTAACCAGAACATTTCATGATCTCCTCCTCTGTTCTCTAGGAGGCCCTGAAAGAGATAAAAGATGTGGTCTCATTCCTTGAAGAGCTGCCTGCATAGTGGGGGAAAGACAATTTAAACAAAATCACAATTCAGAAGCATAAGCGCAGTGCCAGAGTTAAATTTACGTTTCATGAGCACCACTTTGAGAGACATCTGATCCAGCCTGTGGAGAGGAGGGTCAGAGGATAATCCTGAAAGCAATAAAATCTCTTAGCTCAGTCAAGATAAAAACTTCACTGATTTACAAAAAAATAAAAAAGGTAAAAAAAAAAAAAAGGTGGGGGGGAAGAATTCGGGCAGTGGGGGTTTAGGAAGAAGCACAAATACAAATGAACATGTACAACGGTTTGAAGATAAGTACAGAACATGGAGAGTTCCAAGAACTGTAAGTGCAGTGACTTGAGGAGGTCAGTGAGCTGGGCCTTTGTAGGGTGTGATGGATAGTAAGGCTAGAGGCAAGTGCCAGGACCCAAGCCATAGAATGTCCTTTATCTGGGGCGTAGAGTATCAGTTTTACCTGAGAGTAATCGGTATCTCTCTGAAGATTTTAAAGCAGGGTTTGGTCTACATTTATAAAGGCTCACCCTTTACACACCCCCTAAGATAACAAAGTGGAGAATACAGTGGTGTCAAAAATGTGGTTGATATTCCAGAGTTCCTTGGCCTCAGCTACACTCAGGAGTTCCCTCTTAAATTTTTCCAAGTTGCAAATCAAAATGTCACTCTGTATGTAACTATGAGTTTGCCTGATCAGAGAACTACAGGACTCTTCAAGCCTTGAGTGAAGGAAGCTTTTTCTAGTCTAGCGATTTTCACTAATTGGACTAGATTTTTTTATTCAAGTGAAATCTCCCTTAAAGGTAAATATGTTAAAAGATTTAAAAAAAGACTTTGAGGTAGTCATTGCTGTGCAGGTGGGAAATCTCAAACCTAGCTGCTCAGTAGACCTCTTGTACCAGTTTGAAAAACCTGTTTTGTTCCAACTCTTACTGGTTTAAAAAAAACAAAAAAACCCACACAAATAAGGATCAAAATGGTCAATAGATTCAGATGATATCGAAAGCTAACACCCACATCTAAATTCTTGAACTCTTGGGTCTAGTCTGCTTTCTGTCCACCAGTCTATCTGTTCAAACTTGCTGGAGTTAATTTCTAAATTTGGAAAGTAAGTGAAACATTTGCAGAACCTTTTTTTTATCCCCTGATAAGTCAAGTCCTTGAAATTCTTCCTATGTAAATGCAGAACATAACCTTTTTACTGTTTTGGTTTATTTTTGGTGACCCTTCATGGTTTTTAATCTAGTATTTAAATAACCTAGAATTGCTTTCCCGTATCACTTTTTTTCCATACATGTACTGGAACAGAATGTATACAAGACAAAGAAAAGGCCTATCAAATTTATAGATTTTTGTCTTCAAATATAACTTGTCTGAAAGTGCCCTGTATTTGCTCCTCTTCTCTATCCACAACTCTTCAGTAAAACCTTGCTGAGGCACAGTGGATTGTGTGTGTGTGTGACTGTGTGTGCGCATGTGCGCGCACGTGCATGTAAGTTTGGTTACTGAGTGGGAGTGGTAGTGGGGGATATTGATTATTAAGGTGTGAGGAGATTAAGGGAAATTAATATTTTCACCGAATCACCTAGGAAAATTATGTTAACATGGTTTATTGATGATCACTTGTGTAATAGCTCAACTAAATGAGTTAGTTGACCCAACCCGCATTTAATCAAGTTGGCATGGATACAACAAACATCTATGTGTGAATATTGGCAGAAGATAAATGGATTTTTATTTGCTCAAATAATTTGTGATTTAAAGTCATTTAATATCAACATTAAAAGCTATGTGAACTTTTTTCTTTTTTTTTTTTTAAGCTACACTGAAAATTACTTGTTTTGTGTGAAGTTTTCCCTAGTGGTAAAGGGACTCTTTTAAATATAGTTAAGTAAAGCAGAATTATGGTTCAAGATAAGCTGGAGGCAAAAGATTAATGAAAATACTATTCTGTTGTGAGACCCAGAAAATTAGGAGTTATAAAATGGGTATTATGTTTAGCAGTATTAAAACTATTTGGAATTTGTAGATTTGGAGATTTCTGTAAGTCTTAATATATTTAGCTTGAAAGATAATGGAAAACAATGCCAAAGAATAGAAAAAAAAAAGTGTGTATGTTAAAATTAAATAATGTTTGTGAAACTGTTTAGTTAAGTTTTCTTACATCTGTTTGATATAGAATAATTTTAGTCCTAGTAATCATTGTAGCTCACATTTTTAGCAGAAATACAGATTGTATTAAGTATACACACTGGTGGAGCCTTTGTGTTTTGAGGAAATATTCCTGAAGAGTTTGACTGAAAAAAGCCAGATATAAGTTAAATCCCGTAACTTTCTATTCTCAACCGTTGTGCTTAATGTTATAAAGATAAACACCTGTCAGTGGTCATTTCTGGGGGAAAAATACCTTTTCACAATGGCGTAGGCACCTGTATTGGTATTTTCACATTCAGTTTTTGAGTATGTTGGAGTTTGACGATAACCTGATAGACCCCAAGCTCTATGCAAACTTGCAGAACCACTTGTACCGTTGGTGGCGTTCAGGAGAGGATAGAGCTTTTCTCATTTTCGAGCAATCCTCTCAAATGACTCCTTTTGGTTTAGAACCCAAAGGGGACTACTGATAAAACTTTCGTGTTTTTTTTTTCCCAACTGCAGTACCTAAATATAACTTAACTGTTACATTTATGATGCACACATAAAAGAGAACATTATGCAGCTGTAAATAAAAAAAAAAGTGAAGACACTCTTCAAGATACATTATTATGTGAAAAAACCAAGGTGATGAGCAAACTCTAAACAATCCTATATATAGTTTATAAAAGTATAGCAGTCTTTATTATGTTGCTACTACATGCATAAAATATTCTGAAAGGACAGTGGAGGAACTGTGAATGCTCCCTTCCTTTCTCCCACCCTTGAAAGACAGATGTTGGGTAACAGTAATAGACAGGGATTTTTTGCTGTATAATCCTTTGCACCATTTAAAAACTTTTAAAGAATACCAGTGTGTTAATGCAGACAATGAAGTGTTAAAATTTTCCATAATTAATGAAGAATTAACTTTTTAAAAATTTATTCTGGACATGTCCACGATTCATTGTTTCTGCACCACACCCAATGCTCCATGCAATGGTTGCTCTTTTTAATAACTTTGAATTTGATTATGATTTGTTTATGTGGACCCCTTGCTTCCTCCACACATAAATATCACACCTTACCTAAGGGATTCTGACTGCAAAGACAGCAGGCAAATCATTGTGTAATTAAAACAGTAAGTCTTAGTTGTACCGGCGAGGTTGGTATCTTACCAGCAGTTACCAGTGGCAGTGGTGATGATAGCAGTTAAAGGTGTCAAACTGACAGTGAAGTGTGAAAGTCAGGGAAAAAAGAAAAAGAAAAAGAAAAGAAAAATCAAACCTATAGCAAAATAGAGAAGGTCAAGGAGCCAAAACTAAGAGCATGAGTGTATTGTGAAAGACTTAAAGACAGAAATAGGCTGTCATTTTTCATCAATGAAAAATAAGAATAGAAAGGGAAAAAAGTGGTTCATGATTCCATATATCTACATTTTTGACTCTAACAGGGACACTGAAAGCAGTAACAACAACAACAAAAACCCCACCTACTACGAGTAAAGCCTTTTATATATTATTCAATTTATCCCTCCTACGGATCACTTTGAGGTTATGCATCAAGTTCTCTTAGTCATTGTGGATATTTCATTTGAAAAATTTGAAAGCACTTTTCTACATCATCATGCCCAAGTTGAAAACAAAACAACTCACCCTCATGCTTAATCCTTCTATTGCCATGGGCAAAAAATGAACAAGACCTTGACCCTGCTCTTTATTGTTGAATCCATAGCACCCTGTAGTTAATAAACATTTATTTTTTTTTAAAAATGATGTGTTTGGGGCACCTGGGTGGCTCAGTCAGTAAGCACTGGATTCTCAGTTTCAGTTCAGGTTATGATCTCCGGGTTGTGAGATCAAGCCCCACTTCAGGCTCTGTTTAGGCTCTGTTCAGACTCAAGGAATCTGCTTGAGTTTCCTTCCCCCTCCCTCACCCACTGCTTTCCCCGCCCCAGCTTGTACTTTCTCATGCTCACTCGCTGTCTAAATAAACAAACAAACAAGCAAACAAACAAATAAATAAATAAAATCTTTTAAAAAAGAAAGAAACAAGTGGCATCTTCTCTGGGTTCCTTTTCTCCTAAACCTCCCTTTCTGATTTACTACCCTCAGAATCATCTTTTTGAAAATACAATTCTAGAGGTACATGGATGGCTCAGTCAGTTAAGCATCTCACTCTTAATTTTGGCTCAGGTCATAATCTCAGGGTCATGCTGGGCATGGAGCCTACTTAAGACCCTCTCTTCCTTACCCCTGGAAGGAAGGAAGGAAAGAAGAAAGGGAGAAGGAGAAAGAAAGAGGAGGGGAGGGAGGAAGAAAGGAAAAGGAAGGAAGGGAAGGAAGGAAAAAGGAAGAAATAAAGAAAAAGAGGAGGGGAGGGAGGGAAGGAAGGAAGGAAAGGGATGGAGGGAGAAAGGAAGGAAGAGAGAGAGAAAAAGAGAGAAGGAAAGAAAGGAAGGAAGGAAGGAAGGAAGGAAGGAAGGAAGGAAGGAAGGAAGGAAGGAAGGAAGGGAGGGAGGGAAAGAAAGAAAATACAACTCTAATCATGGCATTTTCTTTGCATAAAGACCTTGTTACATGGAGAATAGAATCCAAAATCTTTGTGGGATATGCATTCTTAACTATTCCTTGAATATACCATGCAATCCCCAATTCTTCGGTTTTCATTTTTTTCTGTACACACTATACCCTTTCTTTCCTTGTCCAATTTGTGGATGCCTGTTTCTTTGGGATTCCCCAAACGCTGTGTTCTTTGCTGTGTTTATTCTCCTCCCATTTCTTAAGAATTAATCTCTCTAATCAGTGTTCTAGGATACATATCTCAAATAGAACACTCTAACACATTTCAGGAAAATTAGTTCCTTCCAGCTTTATATTCGCCACATCTAGCATAGTGGCTGCGTCACACCCAAGGAAATCACTTATTAAGTTGGACCGAATCTTACAATCTTTGTCTTCTCCAAAGTTGGGGATCTCTTTTAGGAATCCTGCTTTCTCTGTGGGCTTGATGACTTAATGTTACTCAGTCTCTAATTCACTGTGGACATTTTCAGATTCCTCCCCACATGGTAAGGGGCTGTCCCAGCTCTTGGCTGTCATCTATCTGTTCAAGGTCCCACAATATACTCTCTGTTCTCTTAGTCGGTCATCATAATATTCTGTTCTGAGTAACAGTCCTCTAAAATGTACCTACTTTACACTAGGAAATTTGTCTGTCTTTATGTCACTTAAATATCACAATAATTTTTGAGGTTGATATTATGGTTAAGACCATTTTAAGAAGAAACCTGAGTGTGACCAAATTCACATGGCTAATGGCAAAAATAGAAACCAAATAATAATTTCTTTGACTAGGGTTATTCATTTTCTCTCTGGAAGTCTTTTTTTCAAAGTTACTATTTGAGGAGTATATGCAGTGGTAAAGGCACTCACTGTACTAGGCACTTTCCATACACAGTATCCCTTAATCCTTATAACATGTTTTGTTCATCACAAACTGCTGATACTCGGTTGGTGGGATAATAGGCCTCTGCTTGAATTGCTAATGAATGATCACAATCTCATAGGTCTGAGCCTAATATTTATTATTGGATCACTTTACCACCATAGTAGACGTTTGTTGAAAAAATGGATGAATGCATGTATGGATATCAGAGCATCTGTTCATACAAAAACCTATTGGCCCCAAAGCACTGTAATTCTTAGCGGAGAAGCCTGAAGAACATCAGAGGGAGGAAAACATAATGAGTGTGAATAATTCCCACAGCTATCCCAGACAGAAGGGAAGGGAAGAAAGAAATGCAGAGGCAGACATACCCTCCCAGTATTTTAGGCTCATAAATGTGTGTTTATCAAGAGAGTCTTTCAGTAGAAGAAGCAGGACAATATAACCAGGGGGAAGTTGCTTTTCTTGAGGGTGTCATGTCTTGAATAAACTTTGAATCTATCCTCTTAATTTTTAGGCTATAATGTTTTTTTTTTTCTCTATAGCACTTTGACTTGAAGCATTCAGACACAGGGGCACATGAAAAGGTAGATTTTAATGGAACTTTCAGTTCTTTTTTATTTTATTCTGCCCAGTACATCCCGTGCAATCTCTGCTAGGGCACAGAATCTGTTTTGGCTGGAGATTCCTTTTTCTTAAAATAAAAACAAGAATACAACAGGCTCAGAGAGCATTTAAATATATCCCATATGGGAAGGTCCAACCGTTATCCACAAATTTAGGCCCAAAAAAGTTGAGTGCTTTCTTTAGTCACTCCAGAAAGTGAAAATACCCTTTTCTTTTCTTTTCTATAATAAGAAAATCAGAAAATCTGGAAGAGGCTTTAAATAAGCATTAGACATATTATTTATATTTTTTTTTATTTCCTTAATTCTTCAGTTAGATCCCTACATTAAGGAACTTTTAGCAGGTGAGCACTTTCAAGAGGGTAGAGTATCTGCTGACCCATAGGTGCTACAATATTTTAGCTTTCATATGCAAATTGGAACTACTGAGCTGAATTCTCCTCAAGGGTTCGCAACCTGAAATGCACACCTAAATTAAAACGTTTTAACAATAATATAGGAGAATATTAATCTCCAGTTGACTTTGATGTTACAGATTATAAAATCAGCAATTTCCTTAATAGGGCGATTGCTCCTCCTTTTTACAATAATTGATTTTAATGTCAAATAAAAGATCAACGTTTTGTCAGCCAGGACCCAATTCTGCATATCGCACTGGGGCATGTTTTGAGCCAAGGTGTAAATCTTAGGTTGGGTTGAATGGTCATGTTTTTCAGATAGGGACTGCGAGTCAGATTCTTCACTTAGAAAAAGATTTATTTGAACTATGTAGCAAGTAGACATTGATTAATAAACTTACCTTCCTAAGGGGGAATAATTGCTAGGAACATGAATTTCCACATGAGACATGGGCCCAATTACTCCATTTATTTATGTGATCAGGCAGCATTCTTGATGTATTCCGGATAGAGACAGCATATGTGCACCAGCTTTGTGCTTGACCATCTCTCAGTGGCAACCATGATGCTTAAAATAAATGCTAATGCACTAAATTGATTATTTTGCATTCAGTCTTTCATCTAACATTGTGTATCAGTTTTTAATCCTTTCCGTGATTCAGGAATTCATATAAAGACTCAGGTTTCTTGTGTCCTAAGCAGCAGATCTAGTCCCACACAATTATGCAAACGCCAACTTTCTCTTCAGAAGTTTGGGTAGATGTTTAGATGTGAGCAGTACAGTGTCCTAACTCCATCACTAGCTGTGTGGCTCTGGGCCATTTCTCTTATCTCAGGGTCATCATCTAAAAAACTGGGGATTAAAATAGAATCTCCTGAGTACATTCATCGTGATGATTAAGTATGTTAATCTTATAATTGTTTCTGGCATGGGGTAGAAGCTGGTATCTCTCATTGACTTTTATGAACCAATAGTGTGTTTAGAATACAGTGGATTTCAGACGCCTGAGTTCTGTCTGAAAAATCAAGATTTTAGAATTAAGGTCAAAAGGTCACAAATTAACTTTTGAAAATAATTCAGATTTACCAAGTATATGATTGGTAGTCATTCACTCATCAGCTATTGATATGCACTGAGCTATCAGTGAATAAATATAGATAGATCTCCAATTTATAAATAAGCCAGTAATTGAAAATGCCAAGATATTTGGATACTAACAACACATTCTGCCATCAAATGATAAGTTTTTTTTAATATAAAGAAAGTTTAGATATAATTCACACCAAACTTCATCAACAAAAATAGCAGAAGCTTCAAAATTTTAAAATAAATCTCCAGCATTTAGAATTCAGAAAATAGTATTTCATTACAGAGAATATGCATAGTTTTAATTCAAAACCCACTTTTAGCTCTGGTTTACATCTGGTTCTTCAGGAAGCTGACCTTATTGAATACAGAATAAGTTTCAGAAAGTGTGCTAAACTTGCTTAATTTTGTTATCTCAATCAATTATAAAAAGTCTATAAACAGATGTTGTCTTTTCGTTATTAGGTAAAGACATTGAGGCTTAGTGAGATTAAGTATGTTACAAAATATATACAATTTGGTAAATGACAGATTTGAGTTATACCTCAAACCCATCTCTTTGTGGGAAAATTCCCTTTTTTTTTCTTTTTTCTTTTTTCTTTTATCTTCTTTTTTCCTTTTCTTTTCTTTTTTTTTTTTTTTTTTTTTTTTTTTTTTTTTTTTTTTTTTTTTTTTTTTTTTTTTTTTTTTTTTTTTTTTTTTTTTTTTGGAAAAGTCCCTTTTAAGGGAAGACTAGGGGTAAAAGAGAGGTTATTTTTCCAATCCAATCAGATCCAGGCAGATCTAGGAAGAGATAGGGGTAATTTTTGGAAAAGTGGGAAGTATAAAACCTCATGGTTTCAGGGGCACCTGGGTGGCTCAGTTGGTTAAGTGTCTGCCTTCGGCTTACGTCATAATCCTGGAGTCCTGAGATCAAGCCCCTCATCAGGCTCCCTGCTCAGCAGTAAGCCTACTTCTCCCTCTGTCACTCCCCCTGCTTCTGTTCCCTCTCTAGCTGTGTTTCTCTCTGTCAAATAAATAAATAAAATCTTAAAAAAAAAAAAAAAAACACCTCATGGTTTCAAAGTCAATGCTTACTAAATGGGGTTAGTTACCACATTCAGCTGGTATATAGGTTTGCTAGGCATTCTATATGTGCTTAGTTATCTTTGTGGGTGCAAGTAAGGGGGAACTGATATAAAAGCAGACCTAAAGAAGATCTTTTGGGTCTGAAAACCAGGAAAAATCAATCATCCTGCTAAATATAGCACTTACTCCCCAGGCAGAACACAATGGGGAAAGTGAAGTGCCTAGAACACAGAGAGGATTCAGAGTAGGACTAAGAAAAATTCTCTACTATCACAGTCATGCCCATAACCTAGCACAAAAGTGTCGACCAACATTTCCCTACTGTTTTGAAAGGGCAGCATGCTTGTTAACAGAAGTAAAGTGTCAGTAGCTTAGAAATGGAATGGAGATGGATCCTGGGTAATTACTGTAAATGAATACTTGGCAGAGTGTCTATGGTACGTGGGTTTATTCATTTTAACCTGAGTAAAACAAGATTGTTTCAGATACTAGTAAGAATTAGAAATGCACATGAGAACTTATCATTGTAACTTCATGAACATTGGCTTAGAGATTTTCAAAAAATTGGTTCGTTTTCTTCATAAAGAACTTCTCTTAGTATTTGTTATAGAAAGATACAGTAAAACTTAAGTGTTTATTGCTGTCAGATTCTGGTGCTCTGAGGGGGCAGACACCCTTATAAAATACTGTATTATTTTCCTTTGGTTGTTTATTTTGTTTTTCCCTCCCTTCATATATCGTTTTGCCTAGATATTCCATGTCTTACAATTGAGTCTGATCAATGGTCATCACAAATAGATGAGATTTATTTGTGTTGTTTTCATCCAATCAACCCAACACTCATTATGGAAAGATGATAAAGTGAGTGAAGAAACTCCATCTCTACTTTCCTCACAAATAGTGAAATGAAAAATAATCGAAAAACAAGAGGAAATTTGTATAAATATTGACCTGTTTAGTTTGATGTCATTCACTACCCCTTTAATTATTTTTAAGTTTTTAATTTTTTCGAAGATTATTTTTTTATTTATTTGAGAGAGTGAGTGAGCACATGAGCCAGGGGAGGAGCAGAGGAAGAGGGAGACAAGCAGATGAGATTTTCAGAGGCTCGATCCCAGGACCCTGAGATCATGATCTGAGACAAAGTCAAGAGTCAGATGCTTAATAGAGGGAGCCATCCAAGTACCCCATTTGCTACCACTTAATTCTCCATGCAGACACAGCCAAAATGAACACAAAGTGATTGCTTTATTTTGACCATGGTTCCCATTTCAGAGAATTTTATGAAGCCAATTCTTGACATGAGAGGTGGTCTTCTAATTTTTCAATAAAATAGTAAATAAGGAACCTGGTTCTACCTACTTGAGTGAAAGGCAAGATGAAAAGTCGGTTGCAGAAATTGGCTCTGGTATAGAGTTTGGACAATATTCAAAAAAATATCTGTGATCATGTATTTCTGTTCTCCTTTATGTAACTGAATCATTGGAAAGTAACTTGAAAGCTTATCATCTGGCTATATTGAGCTTTATATTTGAGAAGTGAATTCTGGAATCACATAGTTGATCAGTGACACAAACTGCAAAGGTATTTAATCCCCCCCACCTTTTTTTTTTTTTTTTGGTGCAAATTGAATGCCAAAAGATACTTCATCTCACTTCACGATGAATGACATTAATATAAAAGAATACAATCTATGAAAGAAACGCAGTATAAAAAATATAAATACATATTGCACTCAAAATATAAGGCAAAAACAAACCTTTAAATAGGATTTCTTAAATAGAAATCACATTTTTCAGTTTGTATCGTCCCTTTTGTTTCTTTAAAGAAAATATTTAGAAATAAAAGATGAGATAAAATTACAGAATAAAACTAAAGGGACTATCAAAAAGCATGAAGAAAGATCACAGAAAAATGGATGTACCCTAATAGAACTAGGATGACATCACTTGAAATCAAGAGTTTGTACTGAAGAAGACTGAGTCAGAAAGTACAGAACAGGCAAGAAATTCTTTCCAGCATAAAAGAGAGAGACAAACAAAAGCTGTTAGAGAAAATAAGACCTGAGAACAGTCAACAACAACAAAAACAAACCTAATACATCTAATGTGATTCTTTATGAAGTCAGTAAACAAACAGACATGGGTTCATGGTTAGTTATAATGTAAGAAAATTTGTGGAATGATAGAACCACACATAAATTAGGTCCATAGTGAACAGAGAAGAGATAGATAAGTGGTAAATGTTAGTACACAACCTACTGATATATTTGAATTTAGCAGATAAATTAAAAAATCTTCAAACATCCAGAGGAAATGTGGAATAAGTATAAAAAAAAAGATGTCTTTCTTTGTATCTATAGAAAATAATGAAACACAGTTTATACAACTTGAGCAAAACAGAGGGTAATTTCTAAATATTTTATTCGTGAAAGTCAATTATTCATATTTGGCTCCTAAATATACAAAGGGCATCACCTATATAATTAAAATGCACTTCATTCAAGTGAAAAGTGAATACAAATTAAAACACAAGTGAAGAAATTATATGAAAGGTATGGAAAAATTATGAAAGAAATAGAAGTAACTATATAAATATGGAATAAAATCTAAAAGACTCATATGTGTGGGTTACAACAAAACTTAATTTCTGGATATTAAGATGTGTAATGAAATAATAATTTAACAAAAGTGAAGATAAAGCTATATGATATATTAATAAAAACTGCAAGCCTAGGATTAAGTAATGTTAGTAATAAGTTAAAGTGGTTTACTTGCTTAACTTAATATCAACTAGAGTTGAAAGGAATTTTCTTACCATTTATATTGATGAAAATAGAGAAATTTTAGTCCAGTGATTTTCTTTAAAACTACAGATCTTTAGTTCTAGAATTTAAAGCAGGTTGCATGCCTTTTAAATGACTAGCATAAGGACAAGAGGCCAGTTTATATTGCATGATATAGAAAGCATGGGGGAAAAGTGAAGCCCCAAAGTGTAAAAATAGAAAATAGGATAACAACTAAAATATGATAAAAATAAACTAAACATATTCATTATAACAATACAAAGATGAATTTTTTATACTAAAAGAATAAACATATTGGGGCACCTGGGTGGCTCAGTCCTTAAGCATCTGCCTTTGGCTCAGGTCATGATCCCAGAGTCCCAGGATCGAGCCCCACTTAACATTCCTATGTATCAGATAGTAGTGTCAGCCCTATGTCATCCTGTTGTACATCACATCCCTATGACTTACTTATCTTCTAACTGCAAGTTTGTACCTTTTGACTACCTTCCTCTAAGCCCCCCCACCTTACCCCACCTCTAGTAAACACAAATCTGATCTCTTTTTCTATCATACTTTTATAATGGTGAAAAATGTTAGTTTTATGAATATCTAACAGTAGAGAATTGGTTATACTTCATGTCTTGGACTATTCTATTGTTAATTAAAATGTGCAAAAAGTTAATATTTGATGATATTTGAAATATTTATGATTTATTTATAAGCTTCGGAAGTGATTAGGTTTTTGGTCTCTATAAATTCTGATGTAGTAAGCACTATACCTCTAATAGTGAAGATAACCATAATCATTTTTCTTTTCTATATGCTAGAATGTTTGGCTTGTTCCCTAAAATTACAATATTCTTAAAGAAATAAACACAAACCCAATTCTTACAAACTCAGAACCATATCCATACATTATTGTTTATGGGTTTGTTGTTGTTGTTGTTATGTGTATGTTTTTTAGGGGGTTGGTGTGCAGAGGGACAGGGAGAGACAGAATCTTAAGCAGGTTCCACACCCAGCACGGAGCCCCACGACAGTCCCTCTCTCACAACCCTGAAATCATGACCCAAGCCTAAATCAGGAGCCAGATGTTTAACCAACTGGCCCACTCAGGCATCCCTGTTAATGGTTTTTATTACTAAAATTACAAGTGGAAAACGTTTTAATCAACTATTGATTGTTTTTCCTTTTTCTGTATTGCTATCAACGTTAGCAAACTGGAAATCACCTACATTTTGTGCTGGACAGAATGAGGTTCAAATCTGCCTCCACTATTTACTATTGGCATAGCCTTGAGAAAGTTTTTAAATTTCTTTGCATCTCAGGTTCAACATCTGCAGCATAGGGACATTTTCTCACCATACTGGTCATTGTGTATATTAAATAAGTTCTTAATGCAAAAGTGTCTGGTATACTGTACAATCTGTAATGGCTCCCTTGAAATATTAAGAACTTTGCGGCCGAGCATAAGCAAATGCTGCAAATAGTTATCCTTCTCTGTCACTTTTTACTCTTTCCATTAAACTGTATGGGGATGAGTTGAATCCTTGCCCTTCTGACAATATAGAAATGGCTGAGGAGGAAGATCATTTCTGGGAATAGACATATTTCCCAGCTGAGATAAACTGACAAGGAGGATGAAAGGTCATTCTCAAGAAACAATCCAAATGAGTTCTTACTACCTAAGATGTCCCCAAAGATTCTATAGGAAATGAAAGTAGAAGTGACAGAAAGAGCAATGGTGTTAATATGTTTCTAAAGTAAAAAGCGTATGCATTTCCTAATGTGTGCAAAATGGATACTCTCAGTGTAATGTCTAGCCCTCTGGTGGCTTTCAATAAGTGCTTAATAATGGCAAGGATAATGCGATTATTTTTCCCCCTCTGCCCTTTCAAGAGCTCTCTGAAGTGAGGGCAGTCTATAATCTCTTAATATCTCCAGGTGACTGTGTTAAGTAGCATTACCTGGACCAAGGAAAGACTTGCAAACAGGAAGATGAAGGTCACGGATGATTACCATTTGTGTTTGGGTATTTTGTCCTGCAATTTTGAATTCAGTGAGACCTCTTGTCACACAATCACCTAGAGAGCTAGGCCCAGGAGAAAGAGAAGTAAGCAATTAAAACCCCATTTGCTGCCCTACGCTTGTTTTGAGTTCATTGTTCAGCAGATGAGCTAGTTCAAGAGTTTCACTTTCAGCAGTTCGTTTGATTGAACTGGGGACCAATAAAAGCAAGAGACCAGATAAAGCAAGAGGAAATAGCTGTGGCTTGGGAGCATAACTAAAACAAGTAGTGATAAAAAATAATCTATAAAGTGACAGCTCCTAGATTGCTTTATTTTCAAAATTGTTAGATTGCGGGAAGGTAGTAAGATCTAACTTTGGCCCATCTTCATCACCTGGACCATTTTAACGTGTCTCTTCATAGAGCACAGTGGCTCCAAGAATCATCACTGATGATTTCTGTCTTTTAAAGAAAGCTTCCTACTTTCTTTAAAGCTGTGGTGTTGACAGATCACCCCAAGATAAATCCTCTGCCAACCTTTCATGTTCAATTTGATCCCCAGTAGTCATGGTGAGCTCCTAACTTTCAGATGTGCATTTGTTGGAAAAAAATATAAATAAATAAATTGGATTTGAGAAAGTGATGAGACTAAGACATATAGAATCTCACACCACAATGCTTTATGATGGTTCAGATGACCTACAGCACTTAAAACTTTGGTGTGAAAGGAAATACGGGAAGAAGATATATAAAAGAAGTCATTTTTTCTTTTTTTAGAAAAGACTTGTTTATTTTTTTGAGAGAATTTGCTAATAGGAATTATACAGTCATTTACTGAGAATAATAATTATAGTCACAGTTGCTTTGAAAATACTTTCATAATTTCAAGTCTCTTAGCTTTATTTTTAATACACCCTATACTTTTTTTTTTTTTTTTTTGCAAGATCCTTTATCTTGCTGTTCCATTCACCAGGGATACTTTTGCACTTTTCCAGAATTCCACTTATCTTTCTAAGCTTGCTAAAATTCCAGATTCCCTTTCTGTGTACCCATCCACCCAGTCTGAGGCAGGCTCATTCCTGAGAACTCTCACATGGTTCATTTGTATGTATCTTGTAGCCCATCATGGCTTTTAATGTTTTGTCTTCTCATCTTAACAATAGCCAGATTAATATTCTTGAGACTCTAGGCCTTGATCTAACTGGTCTTCTATGCATGGTGGATACTAGTCCTGAGGCTACTGTTGTGTAAAAAGTAGACTCTGAATTGAGACCAAGCTAACTAAAACCGGATTACCATTTTGGAAATGTGAATTGCCTCATCTATGGAATGAGTGTAAGAACAATAAGGTGTCAGCATTATAATGAGGATGTAATGGTGTAATTTAAGAATAGTACCTGGTACAGTGTTAACATAGTGTAAAGTGTTCAAAAGTCAGTATACTGTTATCTGTTTTTACTTTCGCTTTATGTAGCATATAATAATATCCAGTATTAACTATTTCTTATATGTCAAGCTATGTTTTAAACTTTTCATATTGATTATCTTATTTAATCCTCCCACACATCTTATGCAATATCAGCATTTATTTGAAGAACTCAGAGCATAGAATAGTTGCAAGGCTTACCTGCAATCTTAAAACTGGTAAGTGGCCATCTGGATTAATTACAGCAGGTCTGAGCCCCGAGGCCAGTGACTAACCAATTTTGTACACCTCCCTGCCTATAAGTATGAGGTAAACTTCCTGGACAGATCCAAGGAGTGTGATTTACCTGCATAAATCTTTGTTGTAAATCATTTAGTATAAACATCTCATATATGTTTCTCGTAGGATAACTCTTTTGCAAATTTAGAACAGCCTCTAGATAGAGACTCATGGGAACAAGGGTGGTCCCTGGTCATGTAGGAAATCATTTTTTATTAGAAACTATGAAGCTCTATAATGTAGTCCACTGATGGAACTCATCAGAAATGTAGTCAAGGAGTGTGCCATAGGCATTAATGGCACATGTGACAAAGCTGTATTGACAGTCCATTTGTAACACAGCGATGGTAATACCACCAACCATATGGGTTATTATGAAGAGTAACTAATCTTTCAAAAGCCTCTTACATGCTACTAGACTCACTGAATAAATGTTAATCCTCTCATTTCTATACCACCAGTGGGCTTAGTCAGGATAGGATAGGTTATGCTTCAGTAACAAGAAACTCCAGAAATCTCAGTGACTTAAAAATAATAAAGGTTTATTTTGACCTCACACAAAATCCTCTATAAGTCTGTGTCACTCTAAGCTCACTGTTTTTTATGTTATAACTTAGTATTATGCTTTCATATCAACATATGCCTTTAGGATTGTTGAGGCATATGTTGATATGAAAGCATTAAAAAAGTCCAACACTAACAATTAAATGCTTCTGCCTAGAAGCAATGTGTGCCACTTCCAATTTAATTCCATTAATCAGACAACGTATATATCCATGCTTAAGCTATAAGGATCCGGGATGTACAGTACTTTCAAGTACCAGGAAGGCAGAGAACCAAGATAAATAACGAGTAGCTTTATCATTCCCACATCATTATTGTTTTATTTGAACTTCTTCACAAGATGATTTTGCTCTATTGTTGACTCAAGTTCACAATGATTAGGCTCTAGCCTATACTGATTTTAACTCAATGTTTAAAATACAGGGGAAAGATAATTGTTAATTATATATTGTTAATTAAAAAAATGAATCATTTCCTATAAGTTGTTGTTGCTTTCATGAATGAAACTTTACTCACAGTAAATGTGTAAAAAAGTACACGTGTACCCACATGCATGCAATCCTCTCATTCTGTAAAGAAAAATGTCAAAGTAATGGATGAGTTTCTAGAGTCTCTACTTCCAGCTCCATAGTATTTATTAATAGTTGTCCTTTGAGAGAAAGAAAAAAAAAAGTTTGAAGGTCACATAACAGAGATTCTCTTGCTAAATATCCATCGAAATTAGTTGGGATATCACAGATGAGTTCCTTGTACGCTGGACTGGATCTTTCCTCTTAGGTTTTGCTATGTGAGACAAGGCTCCACCTATGGAACCAACCTTACTGGAAAAGAAATTCAACAGATATAATTATCACATAAAATAAAAATGATAACATGATCTTTTGTAAAGCATGAACTTCAAATACAAGTTGGCTTCATTATGGCTTCAACCAAGCAAACATGAAAACTACATGTTATTAGTAAATTTAGAACAGGGCTTCATATGATCTTCATATTTTTTTTTATTGTTACTTAATTTTTTTCCAGTGTTCCAAGATTCATTCCCCATTCCCCACACCCAGTGCTCCACGCAACAGGTGCCCCCAGTACCCACCACCTGGCTCTCCCACCCCCCACCCCCCTCCCTCTAAGTCCCTCAGTTTGTTTCTGTGTCCAGAGTCTCTGTTGTTTCATTTCTCTCCCTGGATTACCCTACTTCCCATTTACTTTCCTTCTCCCACTGTCCTCCAGGTTACCCCTCTTGCACCGCAAGTAAGTGAAACCATGTGATACTTGACTTTCTCTACTTGGCTTATTTCACTCAGCATAATCTCTTCCAGTCCAGTCCATATTGCTACAAAAGTTGGATATTCATCCTTTCTGATGGAGGCATAGTATTCCATTGTATATATATGTACCATATCTTCTTTATCCATTCATCTGTTGATGGGCACCTTGGCACTTTCCACAGTTTGGCAATTGTGGCCATTGCTACGATGAACATTGGGGTACATATGGCCCTTCTTTTCACTACATCTGTATCTTTGGGGTAAATGCCCAGTAGTGCAATTGCAGGGTCATAGGGTAGCTCTATTTTTAATTTTTTAAGGAACTCCACACTGTTTTCCAAAGCAGCTGCACCAGTTTACATTCCCACCAACAGTGTAAGAGGGTTCCCCTTTCTCCGCAGCCTCTCCAACACTTGTTGTTTCCTGACTTGTTAATTTTGGCCATTCTGACTGGTGTAAGGTGGTATCTCAGTGTGGTTTTGATTTGAATTTCCCTGATAGCTAGTGACGCTGAACATTTTT